>CM035624.1:32525141-32685141 GCA_020496765.1 Gossypium stocksii | reverse complement strand
TAATTCATACAGGATGATTAAAAAAGTTAGAAAGTGAATATTTTTCCATAAATTTAACTTTAGAAATTAAATAATTACAATTGAAACTTTAAAAATTACATAGTTACAATTGAAAATATAAATAAAATTATTATATGTATCCTAGTATGATTTATTATGCTTTGTATAAAATTTTACAGAATACTTAAGAAAAAATCTCCAACCAAAATGCAATTGTCATCTTTGTCCTCGTGTGTATCTTCATATATTCTTTTTTTTTTTCAAATATTTTTTTTAATATGTAATTAAATTTTGAAATTTTAATCTATTTTTAATATTATTAGTTTAGCACACTATTTAAATTAGTTTTAAAAGATGAATTAATTTTATATTTAAAAATATTTAAAAATTATGTTTTTCTAAATTAAAAGTATTGAAAATTTATTTGAAATTCGTTTTGAAATTCATTTGTCCTTAATGAAATATTTAGATATATTTTTATTTTTAAAATATGTTTTTTAAAATCTGATTATGTTTTAATTATATTAATTACATATTTTTAATTATGTTTTTTTTTATTCCTCTACAAATATGCAAACAATATTTAAACTATTTTAATATGTTTTTAAAATTTTAAAAGTATTTTTATTGGTTTTAATTTAAAAAAAATGTTTAAATTCGTTTTTAAAATGTTAAAGTTTTTTTTTACTGTTTTTCAACGTTTGGATAAAAGTAAAATGAAATAATTATCCTCCGATTGATTATCTAAAATTAAAATGAAATAATTATCCTCCGATTGATTATCTTACTTAACATTTTAATGTGTATAAATTATTTATAATTTTTTTTGTTGGTAATGCAAAAGAATATTTTCAGAATATTTTTAGTTATGGAAAATTTTTTGACTGTTACAGAAAATATTTTTCAAAATATTTTGGTTGCGGGAAATCATCTGACTTTTGCAGAAAATATTTTCATCATATTTTCAATTGAGGAAAATCCTCTGCTATTTTGAGAAATTGATGCCTTTCAAAAAACTGTATAAATAGGAGGTCATTCTCCTCATTATTCACAGAATACAAAAAGAGAAAAATAACTTCTCTCTGTTCTCTAAATTCTGGTGTTCTACAAAATTACACGAGAGGAAAATTTTGTCTAGGAGATTGGGTTTTAAGCGAGACAACCTGTCACCCTTCCAAACTTTCCTAGGAATTGAACCTAATGTGGTTTTGCCGGTTTTCTTCCATTTTATTTTTTTGATCAAATTTCCAACCAATTGCTTTTGTTTTTCGGTTTTGATTCCTTTCAAGAAGAGCAATACCAATTGTGTTCCATATTTTTTATTTGGGTGTACAAATGTTGAAGTATTGTGTTAACCTTGGGGGCGACGTCCACTGCACGAGTACATCGATTAGGATGAATTTGCTTCTAAATAGTGGTTCTTCCACAATGATTGCTTTATTTATTTACACTCAATTTGGTTTCCTATTAACGCTAACAATTTTACTTTGCACTAGTATATTTCCAACAATTTAGAAACAAATCATACTACTGTTTAAAAATGAGAATCATTTTCGCTTCCCACTATTGGAACCAAAGAAGGCTCTTACAGATAATCGATTTGAGGGCACTTGAGTAGTGAAAGAGTGTGCCCAAGTAGCATTGGAGTGGTTGCAAGCTCCATCTGTGTTAGCTAGTGGAAACATTGCAATCAAGATGGTTCCTTAAGTTTCAGTCAGTCTGAGGACCTTTGAGTTTGAGTTGGTCGGAGGTCTCTTGAGTTTGAATGGGTCCAAGGATCCTTGACTTTGAGTTGGTTGGAGGACCATGAGTGAACCGGTGGATCTTGTGTTTGGGATAAGGCTTACAAAGCCCTTATCCATGATAAGCTACTAATACCTAATTCAGGACTTGATTAGATTAGTAATATTTTCTATAATTAATTTAATAATAACTTCTCCAATTTGCAACCCTTTGGTATGACTCTTGGAATACTTACTAGTGTTTTGTTGTAAACTTTTCTATATTACAATTTGACCCATACACTTGCAGACATCGCTAATATAATTCAATATATTTTTGGTGTGATATTTTTACTATAAACGGTAACACATTTATAGATGGTCAACAGTCAATCAGTCCATACTAAGAATGACGTCAAACTTATCAAATGATAATAACATCAAATCCGTAAGAAACTCGTAACCCTGAAATTTTAGCAGACACTTACTATATATCTTATTAACTATGATGCACTGTCCTAGAGGGTTCGATACACTAACATCAAGCTCAGTCAATTCTACTGGCATATTTTTCACATTACTAATATAGTGCATATATAAGAATGCACTGATCTAGGATCGATTAAAACATAAATAGAAACATCAAAAAGTGAGAATGTACCATCAATCACATTAGGGGAAGCAACTTCTTCTCTGGATCGGATTGTATGCTCTGACTGGTGCTCGATCTTCAGACTTCGTAGTCACTTCACATCTGGCGTTGTGTCTAATTCTCGCATTACTTTTGGATCTTGATTTTCTACCTCTTCATGGGGTGGTTGATTGTTTAGTGATCTACTCAGATCTAGTTTCAATTTTATAAGGATAATCCTTCAAAAAACGCTCAATTAATCCACAGCAAAAATAGGTTCCACTCTTCAATCGCCATTCACCAAAATGGTTTTTACCGCAATTATCACATATCGGCTTATTCGAGTTGCGGACACTACCTGCACTGGCAATTGATGTTGCCTGGGGTCTTGGACTTTCATGTTAAGATCGATCTCTACCCAAATATCCAGAAGAAGGTGTAAGCCTATTTAAAACATCTTTGAACCTTTTTGGTGGAAGGGGAAAGGAATTAGATGTACTTCGCTTGCTTGAATCCTGTTATTTCATTTGAACTTGCTTATTGGCATTACATATATCATCCATTTTTCGTGCCCTATCCACTAAAATAACAAACTCCTTAATTTCAAGAACAACGACCAACATTTGAATTTCTTCATTCAAGCCTCATTCAAAGCGAATGCACATTTCAGCTTTGGTGGGAACTATCTCTCTAACATATTTACAGAGTCGAACAAATTCCCTTTCATACTCTACCATTAACATTTTTCTTTGTTTTAGCATGAGAAACTCTTTCTTCTTCGTTTTCAGATACCGCGAATTGATATATTTCTTCCTAAATTCAATTTGGAAGAATTCTAAGTCTACTCTTTCCTTTGAACCACTACGGTCAGTGTAGTCCACTATTGATAGGCCTTATTTTTCAATAACGAGATAGTGCACCTCAAACAATCATTTGGCACACATATCAACTCATCAAGAACACACTGCATATTTTCTAGCCAATGTTCGATTTTAGCTAGATTACCATCTTGTTTCCTCAAGATTCCTCAGCTCTAAATTTTTGAATTTTATTGATCAGAAGTTTATGAACATTTGTTGGGTATAAAGTTGAAGGATTCAAGGTTGTTGGGGGAGACATATTAAGAGGTAGAGGTTACAGAGCCACAAGATTTTTTAGTAGGAACTTTACATACCACTTATTTATTATCTAAAAGAAGGTATAACGCACCCTTCCATGCCCTTGAGCTGAGGCGCATTCAGAGCAGCTCCTTGCTTAAGAGTTGATACATTACTATCTACCTCATCAGGTGTAACATGATTAAACTCAATAGGCTTCTTTTATTTATATTAAAAACAAAAATCAGATTGGATAAAAAGTCATTACACGCTTACTGGATACAAAAGGCATGTATTTTTAGACTTATACGCGTTACATTTCAGTCTTAGAATTGGCTGAACCATAACTTTGATATCACTAAATGTAACACCCCTTGCCCGGTCTAATCATCGGACCTGAGCTACAGGAGGTTACCACACAAAAGTTACAAAACATTTACATACTTTCACTATACACGGTGGACCATGTTATAAACTGTAACAGCTCAAATTTGAGCTTAGTCAAAATAGTGATTTCGAAATCACTTACCCGAGGTTAGAGAAAATTATTTTAGCATTATTTTATGTGTTATAGTATTTTTATAAGAGTGCATGAAAATTATGGTGAATTAATTTACGCGATTGAAGGCTTAATTGCGAAAAAGGACTAAATCGCATAAAGGGCAAAAGTTTGATTTTATTAACAAATAGTGTTAATTATTCATGGAACTAAAATTGTGGGTCTTCAATGAGCAAATAGGACCATTTTATGTAGCATGGCTGGCCAAGGGGGGATATGAGACAAGAAAAGAAGAAAAGTCAAAGTTAGGTAACTTAATTTGGTAATTAAATAATAGCCTAAGAAACTAGACATCATCTTTTTCATTTCTTCATCCCTTCCACCAAAATTTTCAGCCATTTTTGGGGCTTGGAAGCTCAAAATTTATAGCCACTTATTTTCTCTCTAGTAAGTGATTCTCATGGTCTTTCTTGAATATTTTTACATTTTTGAGACCTTTGGAGCATGAGCTTTCTAATGAGGGGACCATTTTGCAAAATGGTTGAAAGTCTAGGGTTATACCATGGGAGTGTCTATATTGTTTGCTAGATTTTTGTGGAAGAAAATGAATCGTAGTGGTTAATAAACAACTTTTGTGAAAGAGTTTGCATGGAAACACTTAGATATGACATAGTTGTAGAAGTTGCAAAATAAAGAGCAAAAGAATGAAATAATGGGAATCTTGGGCTGCCGTAAGAGTGAAAAGAATTCAGTTAGGCTTGGTTAATAAGGAAATTCGATAAAAATCAATTTCCGAGCTTAGGGGTAAAATGGTCATTTTGCCAAAGTATTGGGGTAAAATGGTCATTTTTCCAAGTTATGATTCTTGAGTTGTTTGGATCAAATTGGTGATTAAAATTAGTGAATTTTTATTGTTATAGATCAAGAAGTACGAGACTCGAACCTTAACCGGGGGAAAACCAAGCTTGTATATTGATTCGAACTAGTCGTCTACATTTTGTATACCGAGGTATGTTGTAGGTAAATAATACAACATTACTAATTTTTATGCATGAAATAATTGTTTTGTCATACGATAATGCATTGTGAAATGAGCTATGTACGAGAATATTCATTGAGCAAGAATTGTCAAATGATGATTTTAGTAATGAATTGATTTGAAACTATGTAATAGAACCCGATTGAACATGAAGAATAGACTGGATATTCATGCCATGATACTAGGGTCGATATGAGAGCTAGTGTAAGACCATGTCTGAGACATGGCATCGACCTCGTTACGTGTTAGTGTAAGACCATGTCTCGGACATGGCATCGACATGGAAATGTGCTAGCTAGTGTAAGACCATGTCTGAGATATGGCATCGGCCTTGTTAGGTAAGCTAGTGTAAGACCATGTCTAGGACATGGCTTCGGCTTGAAGGTGTGTCAGTGTAAGACATGTCTAGGACTTGGCATCGATATGGATAGAGGAGAGACAGTGTAAGACCATGTCTGGGACATGGCATCGGCCTCAATACATTGAGAGTCAATGTAAGACCATGTCTAGGACATGGCATCGACTTAATATGTGAGCTAGTGTAAGACCATGTCTGGGACATGGCATCAGCTTGATACCCTACGTTGGTGGCTCATTGAATATTTGTTCGTAATCCAAATAGTTCAATAGGGAAATTAAAAGCTAATGTTAAGTTGAGAGATATTGTGATGATTTTTTCAAATGGTGCAGGTACTTAAACGTAAGGCATGAAATGTGAGCTCACTAGTATGTGTATGATTAGTAAAGGATAAAAACGAGTAAGTTATGTTTGTGGCCATTTCTTGTATCATGCAAAAATTGTGATGCATTGAAAATATGCTATGACATAGTAAATTGTTGTTATTTATTTACTTATAACTGACTAAGCTTTATGCTTACCCCGTCTCCTATCCATTTTCTTATAGTGCTGCCTAGTTAGCTCATGTATTAAAGTACGTTGGAGGCTTCGTTCACACTATCATCCAAAGCACTTGGTATAGTTAGTTTTATCAATTTGAAAATATGGCATGTATAGGATTTTATTTTTTTGTTAAGTGTCATATTATTTTTTTGAGCCAAATGTGTTGGCTTGAATTTGAAATACTTCATTTTGTGTAAAGCGAAAGATATTGGCTAATATTTGACAATGGTTCTTAAATGCAAATGTTGTTATTTTTTTAATGAAAGTGCTAGTTGTTTGGATGGATAAGAATGTTAGGATGGTTATATAGACGTTTGGTTGGATTGAATTTGTTTAGTTGTGTGAATGCCAAATTATGGTCATTGGCTGAGTTCTAGAGTCTTGGTATGCTTGGATATGTGTTAGACTTTTTTTCAGGGTGGCAAAAAGGCTTGAGATAGTCTTATTTTGTCCATACGGGTAGACACACGGACATGTGTCTAGGCTGTGTGTGACACACGGTCAGCCCCACGGGCGTGTGGTTAGATCGTGTGTCTCCTGCACCTTGAATTGCTAGAAATAAATGCCTAGTAGTAAACACACGGGTATGAGACACGACCGTGTATCTGAACTGTGTGAAGGACACGGCCTAGCACACGGGCGTGTGCCACGGCCGTATGATTGCTGAAGTTAAAAACAAAATGTCAAGGTTTTTACACACGAGCCGTGACACGGGCGTGGCAAGGTGTGTGACGGACACGGGCTAAGCACACGGGCGTGTGCCAGACCGTGTAAAAACCCCTATAGGTTCGATGTTAGAAAATAAATCCATACGAACTAGGGGCACGGGTATGTCCCTAGGTGCTTAGGCCCATGTGAACCACACGGGCCATCAGCACAGCCATGTTTAGAGGCCACACGGGCGTGTTGCCCTAGTAGTTTTTGATGAAATTTTCTTAAGTACCCGAAATGGTCCATGATCGTTTTTGAACTATATTTTAGGCCTTGTACGCCCATATGAAGGTCCGTAGGACAATGCCTGAAAAAGTTTTAAATTGGGACGCATTTCGTTTGCTCATGTTTGAATGTTTGCAAGTGTTTAGTAAGGTAATGCCTCAAACCTTGTCCCGGTGTCAGTGACGGGTAAGGAGTGTTACATTTAGTGGTATCAAAGCTATGGTTTAGTCAATTTTAGGACTAACCTAGCTTGTGTACGAGTCTTGCTATACATGCAATAACTATAATATGATAGTGTGACGACGTCTAACAATTATAAATTGTATTTTTCATATAGTAAATGGATCCTAAAGGAGCTATGGCAGACGGCGTAGAATGTAATGCGCTGGCTCCCGCTGAAGGGACCGTGCTAGTTGAGAACGGGCCCGCGACGATGGGTCAGGGCGGAAGGGCTAGAGAAACTTACTTCCAAATGATGAATGCTTGGTATACGGAGTACATTCGAGAAAATCTGAATACTCTACCTCCCCCACCTCCATTGATCCCTCAACCTATCCCTGTAACTCCTTAAGGAGCAGATTGGGTTAGAAGGGAGAAACCCTCGATTGATAGAATTAAGAAACATGGGGCCGAGGAATTTCTAGCAAATAAAGATGATGACCCGGAGAGAGCCGAGTTCTAGTTGGAGAACACCATTAGAGTGTTTGATGAGCTATCATGCACGCCTGAAAAGTGCATAAAATGCGTAGTGTCATTTCTACGAGATTCGGCCTACTAGTGGTGGAATACTCTCGTGTCGGTTGTACCGAGAGAGGGTGACTTGCGAATTCTTTTTGGAGGAGTTTTGTAAAAAGTATATTAGTGAGAGGTTCATCGACCATAAGAGGAAGGAGTTTTTGGAACTTAAATAAGACCGAATGACAGTGGCGGAATATGAATGCGAGTTCGTAAGACTCAACAAGTACGCTCGAGAGTGTGTATCTACAAAGGCCACAATGTGTAGAAGGTTTGAAAACGGTCTAAATGAAGACATTCGGTTGCTAGTTGGCATCTTGGAGTTGAAAAAGTTTGTAGTGCTCATTGATAGAGCATGTAAGGCCGAAAAGTTGGCCAATGAGAAAAGAAAAGCTGATATGGAGTCTTGAGACTCAAAGAAAAGACAGATAGGGAAATCACATTAATCCTCAGAAGAACCCAGGTAGTGGGTCTAGTAGTTGAGGTGCCTCTAAAGATTCCACGGTGAGGTCAGAGGGCGGAGCGCCTGCGAGGACCTACGCCATTTGTGCCCGTGAAGAAGCTTTGTCTCCCGACGTTATTACGGGTACCTTTTCTATCTATAATATACCTATTATTGCCTTGATTGATCCGGGGTCTACTCACTTATATATGTGTATGAAACTGGTACCTAGTATGAATGTGCATGTTGAGTCAACTGAGTTTGTAGTAAAGGGGTCGAACCCATTAGGCAAGCATGTGCTAGTTGACCAAGTATATAGGGATTATTCGTTGACAATTAGAGGTCATTGCTTTCCGGCTAACTTAATGTTATTGTCGTTTGACGAATTTGATATAATTCTTGGTATGGATTGGTTGATTGCCTATGATGTAGTGGTAAATTGTGGAAAGAAGTTTATTAAGCTGAAATGTGAAAACGGGGATGTTCTCCGAATGGAATCAGGTGAATCGGATGATTTACCTATAGTAATATCTTTTATGACGGCTCGGAGGTATTTGAGAAAGGGGTATGAGTCGTATCTTGCTTTTATATTGAAACTCAAACGTCGAAACTAAAGATTAATTCAGTGCTAGTGGTATACGAGTACCCAGATGTGTTTCCGGAAGAGTTGCCCAGATTACCTCCAGAGAGGGAAGTTGAGTTTGGTATAGAGTTGGTCCCCGGTACGGCGCCTATCTCAATTGCTCCATATAGGATGGCTTCGACGGAACTTAAGGAATTAAAGACTCAGCTGTAAAAGTTAACGGATAAGGGTTTTACGAGACCAAGCTATTCTCCGTGAGGAACTCCGATATTATTTATTAAGAAAAAGGATGGTTCAATGAGGCTCAAAAAGGTTACAGTGAAGAATAAGTATCCCTTGCCGAGGATCGATGACTTGTTTGATCAGCTGAAAGGAGCAACCATGTTCTCTAAGATAGACCTAAGGTCGGGGTATTGCTAGTTGAGAGTCAAGGAATAGGATGTGCTGAAAACTACCTTTCGGATGAGGTACAGCCACTATGAGTTCCTTATCATTCCCTTTGGCTTGACAAACGCCCCAACGATATTTATGGACTTGATGAACTGCATTTTTCGACCCTACTTGGACAAGTTCATTGTCATCTTCATTAATGATATACTCCTCTATTCTCGCGATGAGGGTGAGTATGCGGAGCACTTAAGGACTGTATTGCAAACTTTGAGAGATGAATAGTTGTATGTCAAGTTCAGCAAGAGTGAATTTTGGCTAAGAGAGTTCGAATTCTTGGGACACATTGTGTCGGGAGATGGGATAAGAGTTGACTCGAGCAAGATATCGCTATTTTTGAGTGGAAACCACCGAGGAACGTAACAGAGATTAGGAGTTTCTTGGGCCTAGTAGGCTACTACTGATGATTTGTTAAAGAGTTTTCAATGATTGCTACTCCGATGATGAGGCTACTTCAAAAAGATGTTAAGTTTGAGTGGACAGAAAAGTGCCAACAGAGTTTTGGGAAGTTAAAGGCTTTGTTGACCGAAGCCCCCGTGTTAGTGCAACCGAAATCGGGAAAAGAATTCGTAGTGTATAGTGATGCTTCCTTGAATGGATTGGGGTGTGTGCTCATGCAAGAAGGCAAGGTAATAGCCTATGCCTCGAGGCAACTAAAGCCAAACGAGAAAAATTACCCGACCCATGATTTAGAGTTGGCTGCCATTGTGTTTGCATTAAAGATTTGGAGACACTATTTTTATGGCAAGGGATGCCGAGTTTTCACGGGCCACAAAAGTTTAAAGTATTTGATGATGCAAATAGAGTTGAATCTATGGCAACAGAGATGACTAGAGTTACTAAAGGACTACGAGTTGGTGATTGACTACCAACCCAAGAGAGTAAATGTAGTTGCTGATGCGCTAAATAGGAAATCATTGTTCGCCTTGAGGGTCATGAATGCTCAATTGACTATAAGTGATGATGGATCAATCCTAGCCAAGATGAGAGCCAGACCGATGTTTCTTCAAGAGATTGTCAAAGCTTAGAAAAATGACAAGGATTTACAAGCTAAGGTGGCTTAGTGCGAGAAGGGTAATGGTTTCGATTTTCAAGTTGGCACCAATGGTTGTTTAATGTACCGAGATAGGATTTGTGTACCTAAGGATGATGAGCTTATTCAGAGGATTTTACGAGAGGCGCATAGTAGTCGTTTATCTATTCACCCGGGCAAGATAAAAATGTATAATGACTTGAAGAAAATGTATGAAAATGTAAAGAGATATTTCAGTGTTTGTCTCTAAGTGTCTAGTTTGTCAGTAAGTAAAAGCCGAACACTAAGTACCTTCATGTTTACTTCAACCCATAACGGTTCCCGAGTGGAAATGGGATCGAGTTACCATGGACTTTGTGTTAGGGCTGCCTTTGTTGCCTAAGAAGAAATATGTGGTATGGGTTGTAGTGGATAAACTACTGATAAACGATAAATTATACATATTTTTACCTCATGTTTAGCCTAATTTCTGGATGAATTATCATTAAATTTGTGATAATTGGTGCTCTTAATCCTTCTATTTCATGTTTTATACTCAGGAGAGCATAGGGAAGAGAAAAGAATGAAAATGGGCCGAAAACGAAGAAAATAGGCCAAAGTATGAAAACGACACGGCCCAAGGATTCAACACATGGCTGTGTGCACGTGGCACATGGCCGTGGCACATGGCCATGCCATATAAGGTCCAACACGGCCCAGCCCCGACAAGCACGGCCAAGCCACACGGTCGTGCCACCCTCGACAGGCCCACACACGGCCTTTTATTGATCCACACGGGCATGGCACACGGGCGTGTCCCTGTCATGAGGAAGTGCAATTTCACTCGGATTTGGATACTTAGAGGCTAAGAAAGGCATCCTAAAGCTTTATATAAAGACCCTAGGAGGCAACTCTAAGGGTGTACTTTTATCCCCTCAAAAGGTACACTTTTCTTTCCTCAAGAGAGTGCCTTATTTCTGCCAACACAGAGAGTGGAAACAAGGGATTACTCCAAGGGAATCCGAATTCTACATCAAGACAGAGAATCTCCCTAAATTCCTTCAGGGTTTTTTTTTGGGTTCTTTATGTTTTGTTATCTTATTTCTTCTGAGATGTTTTCTCTATTAATTATGAACTAAATCCCCCAAATACTTGAGGGAGATGAAACCTAAGACAGATCTTGTTATTATTTTATCTTGAGTTATATGATAAATACTTGAATTGTTCTTAATTATGTGTTTTTAATTCTTGTTTTAATAATCCTAGGTATTAATTCAAGAAATTGATGTGCTTATGAAGAGGAGCAAAAGTCCTTGTTTAAGAATAGATCTAGTATAATTAAGCGGAGTTGCACACAACCCTAGACATAGGGCGACATAAATCTGTCAAATTAGGGTCAAACCTAATAAGGGGATCCATAGATCGAGTTAATGCAAGACTAGGGGTTTTGACTAGAAAGAGATTTCAGTTAATCAACCTAGGATTAGTTATTCTTATCCTCGACGGAGGTATTAACATAAGTTAGGGATCTCTACGGATCAAGTCAAGTGAATAAATCGTCTAGCTCAAGAATTGATAACAAGTGAAGTCTCGGTGGATTCTCCCTTGAGTATTGCCCAATCAATCAGTCTTTCCCAAAGAGTTTTTTCCCAATTTACTTTTTGTGCATTCATAGTTTAGTTTTAGAATTAGTTTAGTTTCATAAAAACCCCTTTTATTTCTAGGTTAAATAATAGAAAAGAAGTTAGTACTAGTACTTTTGGTTCCCTTGGGTACGATATCTCAGTCTTGCCACTAAGCTATACTACTGTTCGATATATGCGCTTGCCTTAAAGTCGTGATAATAGTTAGTTTTTGGTACGATCATTATTATAAATTTTATTACTTCATATCACGCGATATCAAGTTTTTGGCGCCGTTGCCAGGGAACTAAAATATTAAGAAAACTCGATTTCTATTACTTTAGCTATTACTATATTTATTTATTTTCAATTTTTATTATTATTTGTTTTTTATTTTAATTTTCTTTTTCCTTTCTAGGTATCTCTAGTTTATGACTAGAACAAACCCAGACGGGCCATTACTTTTTGACGAAGACTTGGAAGCGACAATTCGCAGAACTCGTAGAGAGATCAGAAGAAGCCTACATTATCTAGAACAAGGACAAGAACAAGAGCCAAAACCTATGGAAGAGATGGAAGCAAATCAGGATAATCTACCACCTCCCGCGATAGCCGCGTAACTAGTGAACCAAGATGATGCTCCTCGTACTATGTATGATTATGCTAAACCTAGTTTAGCTTGTGCTCAATCTAGTATTATTAGACCTCCTATTGCTGCAAATAATTTTGAATTAAAACCTAACACTATTAAGATGATTCAGCAATTTGTGCAGTTTGATGGTTTACAGGATGAAGATCCAAACTCACACATAGCCAACTTTTTGGAACTTTGTGATACTTTTAAAATTAATGGCGTTTCTGATGATGCCATTCGTCTAAGTCTATTTCCATTCTCTTTGAGAAATAAAGCTAAACAGTGGTTAAATTCTTTACCACGAGGATCAATCACTACATGGGAACAGATGACAGAAAAATTTTTGCTTAAATATTTTCCCCCAGCTAAAATAGCCAAATTACGAAACGATATCTCTTCTTTTGTGCAGATGGATTTAGAAACACTTTACAATGCCTGGGAGAGATACAAAGATCTTTTGAGAAGGTGCTTGCACCATGGGTTACCTTTGTGGCTACAAGTTCAAACCTTTCACAACGGTTTGAATCCATCAACGAGGCAAATGATTGATGCAGCCGCAGGGGGAACAATTAACAACAAAACACCTGGAGTAGCTTATGAGTTTATTGAAGAGATGTCACTGAATAACTATCAGTGGCAAGTCATGAGGACAAAGCTGACAAAAGCTGCAGGAGTTTTTAATATTGATGCTGTCACTATGCTTACTAATCAGGTAGAACTTTTAAATAAAAGTTTGATAATTTTGTTGGTTCTACGTAGGCACAACCAGTGATGCAGTGCGACGCAACTCCAGGAAATATGTTCAATCCAGACTACTCATCTTATGGACACAGCATAGAAATTGAGCAAGCCAATTATATGGGTAACAATTCTAGACCTCAAAACAACCCTTAGAGTAACACTTACAATGCAGGTTGGAGAAATCACCCAAATTTTTCATGGGGAGGACAAGGAAATCAAAGACAACAGCCTCCTTCGGGATTTCAGCAGCCACCACCACAACAAGAGAAAAAGCTGAATCTTGAAGAGATGTTCACAAAATTTATGGCCATGTCAGAAACTCGTTTCCAAAACACTGAGACGACACTAAAAAACCAGCAAGCATCAATTCAAGGGCTTGAGAACCAAATTGGTCAACTTGCAAAGTTGATATCAGAAAGACCACAAGGTGGAATCCCAAGTAACACTAAGCCAAATCCCAGAGAACATGTCAAGGCAATTACTCTAAGAGATGGGAAAGTACTGGCCGAACCAGAAAAGAAGCCTGTTCCAGAATCACTAGAAGACAAGGTAGAGGAAGAGAAACCCAAGGAAAACACTCCACCAACACTCAAGGAATACAAACCACCTATTCCATATCCAGCAAAGTTGAAGAAAGACTGCACAGACGCTCAATTCGGTAAATTTCTTGAACTTTTTAAATAGTTGCATATTAATTTACCTTTTGTTGAAGCAATTTCGTAGATGCCAAAATACGTGAAGTTTCTTAAAGAACTTCTAACAAATAAAAGGAAATTGGAAGAATTAGCCACAGTAGAACTCAACGAGGAATGCTTAGCTATTCTCCAAAATAAACTGCCAGCAAAACTGAAAGATCCAGGGAGTTTTACTATTCCTTGTTTAATTGGTAGTTTCATTATTGATAAAGCATTAGCTGATTTAGGTGCTAGCATTAATCTAATGCCCTATAAAATGTTCAAGCAACTAGGTCTTGGGGAACTAAAACCCACTAGGATGAGTATTCAATTAGCTGATAGATCTGTTAAATATCCTAGGGGAATTATTGAAGATGTGTTAGTAAAGGTAGATAAATTTATATTCCCTGTTGATTTTGTTGTGCTTGACATGGATAAGGATATTGAGGTGCCTTTAATTTTGGGGCGCCCATTCTTTGCTACTGCTAGAGCTGTTATCGATGTAGTGGATGGTAAATTAGTACTTAGAGTTGATGAGGAAGAAGTCGTTTTTAAAATTTATGATGCTATAAAATTTTCTAAAGAACAAGATGATTCTTGTTATTTTATTGATGCTATTGATTATTTTGTTCAAGACAATTTTTAGGAAATTTCTCTTACAGACACGTTGGAACTGTGTCTAATTTAAGGTGGGGGGGAAGATGAAGCCACCACTGAAGTTAAAGAAGTAATGAAAGAATTAGACCATAATGAATTTGTTGCAAGGTACATAAGCTATGAAAGTATAAAGATGAATGATGAATTGAGGCAGAAACCTTCAATTGATGAACCCCCTAAATTAGAGTTAAAACAACTGCCAGATCATTTAGAGTATGCATTTTTAGGAGATGATTCGACATTACCTGTGATTATCTCATCAGATTTAAGCAATGACGAAAAAGAGGAACTACTTCAAGTGTTAAGAGAGCACAAAAAAGCTATAGCTTGGAAAATTTCAGATATTAAGGGAATTAATCCTTCTTTTTGCACCCACAAAATTTTAATGGAAGATGAATATAAACCATCGGTGCAAGCTCAGAGACGGTTGAATCCCAACATGAAGGAAGTCATAAAAGCCGAGGTAATTAAACTTCTAGATGCAGGTATTATTTATCCTATTTTTGACAGTTCTTGGGTAAGTCTTGTGCAGGTTGTTCCTAAAAAGGGAGGCATAACCGTGGTGTCTAATGACAAAAATGAGTCAATACCTATAAGAACAGTCACTGGATGGAGAGTTTGCATTGATTATAGGAAGTTGAATGACGCAACTCGAAAAGGTCATTTTCCCTTACCTTTTATTGATCAGATGTTGGAAAGATTATCAGGTCACATGTATTATTATTTCCTAGATGGCCTCTCTGGTTACTTCCAAATCCCGATAGCTCCAAAAGATCAGGAGAAAACGACATTTACATGCCCATACGGTATGTTTGCTTATCGTAGAATGCCTTTTGGATTATGTAATGCTCCTGCTACTTTTCAGCGATGCATGCTAGCTATCTTTAACGAATTCGTGGAAGACATCATGGAGGTATTTATGGATGATTTTTCAGTCTTCGGTAATTCTTTTCAACTTTGTCTTAATAATTTAAAACGTGTTCTGATAAGATGTGAAGAGACAAATCTAGTATTAAATTGGGAAAAATGCCACTTTATGGTTCAAGAAGGTATTGTATTAGGACATAAAATTTCTAGTAAAGCGATAGAAGTAGATAAAGCAAAAATTGAAACAATTGAAAAATTACCTCCCTCTAATTCAGTTAAGGCTAGAAGAAGCTTTTTAGGACATTCCATTTTTTTATCGCAGATTTATTAAGGATTTTTCTAAAATAACTAAGCCTTCAACGAAATTATTAGAAAAAGACGTGCTTTTCAACTTTGACCAGGAATGCTTAGAATCTTTTAACACTCTCAAAGAAAAGTTAGTCAATGCCTTAATTATGATTTCACCTGATTGGAATCTGCCTTTTTAACGAAATGAATTATTACCATATATGCTTGAAGTGTATATATATAATGATTTGTACATGTTATATGGACACATGGTGTGGAAAGCATGTGCATATAGAATTTGATTTATATTAAGTTTGATATGAATTATTATCGGAATAAATATATGTGAAATATATAGAAATTATGGTACATGAAATTATAATATAATGAAATAAATGATTTTAAACGGTAAGAAAATGTTACTTATAAGCATATTATATAAAATATGCGTAAGTATACTAACAATGTTGATTGATGCTAAGACAAGTGCCAAGCTATTAATTAAATGATAATATAATTATCTATATGATGCATTGAATCGGTAAGTATTTAACGGAAATTTTTGCTAAATGATATGTAAATCTGAGTAATGCTCCGAAACCTTAGTCCGACAACGGATACGGGTTGGGGTGTTACAAGAACTATATACTTTCATGTGAAATATTTGATGTGTGGGGTATTGATTTCATGGGTCCATTCCCTACTTCATTGGGGAATAAGTACATACTAGTAGCAGTAGATTATATGTCAAAATGGGTAGAAGCCCAAGCCTTACCTACTAATGATGCTGGAATGGTAGTGCGCTTTTTGAAGAAACTTTTCTCTCAATTTGGAACACCTAGGGTGATTATTAGTGATAGGGGTACCCATTTTTACAATGCTCAATTTGAAAATATTTTAAAAAGGTATGGAGTACACCATAGAACAGCTACCCCTTATCATCCACAAACTAGTGGTCAAGTCGAAGTAACAAATAGGGAACTAAAACGCATCTTAGAGAAAACGATAGAAACAAATAGAAAAGACTGGTCAAGAAAAGTAGACGATGCTTTATGGGCCTATAGAACTGCATTTAAAACACCCATAGGCACATCTCCTTATAAACTTGTCTATAGAAAAAGCTGTCATCTGCCATTTGAACTTGAGCATAAAGCATTTTGGGCTGTAAAATTTTTAAATCTTGATTTTAAGCTTGAAGATGAGAAAAGATTAATGCAGTTAAATGAGCTAGATGAATGGCGTTGCAATGCCTACGAGAGCTCACGACTATATAAGGATGCCATGAAACAACGCCATAACAAACGACTGAGACAACTAAGCAGTTCAAAACTGGTGATCTTGTCTTACTCTACAACTCAAGGCTGAAACTATTTCCCAGAAAACTCAAGTCAAGGTGGTCAGGTCCATTCACTGTTCAAACTGTCTTTCCATACGGCACAGTTGAGGTAACTCACCCAAACCCTGGTACTTTCAAGGTAAATGGCCATCGGCTAAAACATTATAAAGGTGAGAATTTTAATGATAATAGGGAGGAGCTTTAGCTCCACGAACTCCCTCCGTGATACATCCAAGTAGAGTCGAGCTTACACTCTAAATAAGCGCTTCTCGGGAGGCAACTCTGTTGGATCGCCCGGTGCCTCCAAGGCGCAGCGGAAAATTAGAATAATAAATTTTACCGGCGATCCATACCATGGATCCATGTGTAAGGAACGAATCGGGGTGATAAAGGTTTC
This sequence comes from Gossypium stocksii, assembly GCA_020496765.1. Lineage (NCBI taxonomy): Eukaryota > Viridiplantae > Streptophyta > Magnoliopsida > Malvales > Malvaceae > Gossypium > Gossypium stocksii. The sequence continues at coordinate 32,667,882 of CM035624.1, read as the reverse complement.
GAAATTACCGAAACTTCAATCTGAGTAGACAGCGACGCCAAGGCAACGGGAATCCTGAAGCACTATCGAACCAAGCCGCAACCTTTAACGATGTCGGCCTCTACGTAGTCCACCCAATTGACAATGAACGGAAATCTCTCAGAAACTATTTTCAGAGAGTATATCTTTTGACGGCTGCTAGGCCTCACTTTTATAGTTTCGGGATTGCCTATGTATATCCCCTTTAGGGTTTTTACCCTTGCCATATTTAAAACTTTGTGTTAATTGGTATATATTCATAATGAATATTTATTACCATAAATAATCCGAATCATAATAATCGTTATTAAATAAATATAATAACGTTTAACCGAAAATTATAATTACGTTAATTATAATAAAGATTTCGGTAAACTATATTTATTTAAATTTATATATATATGAACCAAAATCATATATTAGAAAATTATGTTCTTGATTATGTGTACAACATCCTTGTACATATAGTATGTTCAATAATTTGATTGCCGAATTTAATTAATTCTATAATTAATTTAATTCATGCGACAACCAGACACAATACCAACTATGTTTTACTCCGTTCATTTCAATTAAAAGGTGTGACCCTATAGGTTCTTGTAACATTAGCAGTAATATTAGAACTATTCTAATATTACAAACAATGAGTGGCATCTAGCAATGCATCATTGCTACCTAAGTTACAAGAAGTCATGATTCGACATAACCTTTTGTGATTAACTTTTCATGCATTAATCCTTAAGTCCAATATCTTTAGAATAGACACAAGTCATGGAATAGTCACACTTGCATAGTCCATCCTATGTTTCTTGATACCTTGAGTAGACTATGATATACAAATAAGTATGACATCTCATATCAACTTATTTGAGCATGGCCATGCATTTCTAGTCTCACTCAATCAAGTGGCCTGAGATATTACTCCTATTATGTAGGAGGGACTTATCCTATATTGATCAACCATATCCCTCTACATAGATTGTGGTATATCCAACATTAGTCTTAATAGAACAACCAATTACAGTGTTCGTTTGACTATATCAAAATATACAACTCACGATGTTGGAATGATGATGATCTCAAGTATGAGGATCATATACATATTAATCACTATGAGTAATATTGTGACAATTACATAATAATCCAAGAAACATACTCATAGCGGGTCGGTCCAATATGTTGTTCTCTAACACACACATTCATGCATTGATTCTGATACTCGATATCAATGACAACTCTTTATCATCAATCAACTACATGTTAGTCTCAATGCATTATTATTGTCCTAGCCAACAATAATACTTGACTAAGGATCTTTTAAGAATAATCATATTATTCTTAGGACATTATTATAAAACAGTTTATTTATGCACACAGAAATGAAACTGAAATAATAATGGCAAAGCCTTATATTAATAAACATGATAAATCAAGTATGTTGTTACAACCATCTCGTGATTGATCTTTGGGCATACTCTTACAATCTCCCACTAGCACTAAGACCAATCACTCATATATCTAATACCAAGTGACTTAGTGTGACGATCATGCTTCTGCTGTGTCAGAGGCTTGGTCAGGGGATCAGCAATATTATCATCTGTAGGTACTCTGCATATCTCTACATCTCCTCTATCGATAATCTCTCGAATAAGATGGTAGCGCCTTAGTATATGTTTGGATCGCTGGTGAGATCTGGGTTCTTTAGCTTGTGCGATGGCTCCATTGTTATCACATCGGAGTTCTATAGCATCTGATATGCTAGGCACAACCCCTAGTTCAGTAATGAACTTTTTGATCCAAACTGCTTCTTTTGCTGCCTCACTAGCTGCAATATACTCGGCCTCTGTTGTAGAATCGGCTACTGTACTTTGCTTTGAACTCTTCCAGCTCACAGCACCACCGTTAAGGCAAAACACAAAACCTGATTGTGATCGAGAATCATCCTTGTCGGTTTGGAAGCTAGCATCAGTGTAACCTTTTACACTTAATTCTTCCTCACCTCCGTATATTAGGAACGTATCCTTAGTTCTCCTTAAGTACTTAAGGATATTCTTGACTGTGATCCAGTGACTTTCACCGGGATCTACTTGGTACCTGCTCGTCATACTTAAGGCATATGAGACATCTGGACGGGTACATAACATGGCATACATGATAGATCCAATAGCAGAAGCATATGGAATTTTACTCATGCGTTCTCTTTCTTGTGGAGTTGAAGGACACATTTCCTTCGAGAGTGAAATACCATGTCTCATAGGTAGGAATCCTCTTTTAGATTCTTCCATATTGAACCTTTTCAATACTTTGTCTATGTATGTACTTTGGCTTAGACCTAGTAGTCGTCTCGATCTATCTCTATAGATCTTGACTCCTAAGATGTAAGTGGCTTCGCCCAAGTCCTTCATAGAAAAACAACTTCCTAACCAAGTCTTAATAGACTGTAAGGTAGGTATGTCATTTCCCATGATTAGTATGTCATCCACATATAGTACCAAGAATGTGATTATACTCCCACTAACTTTCTTGTAAACACATGGCTCATCTTCATTTTTAATAAAACCAAACTCTTTGATTGCATCATTAAAACGAAGATTCCAACTTCGAGAAGCTTGCTTTAATCCATAAATGGATCTTTGTAACTTACATATCTTTCTAGCATCCTTTGGATTGACAAAACCTTCAGGTTGTGTCATGTACACATCCTCTTCAAGGTTCCCGTTAAGGAAAGCTGTTTTGACATCCATTTGCCAGATTTCATAATCATGAAATGCAGCTATAGCAAGCAAGATCCTGATGGATTTAAACATAGCTACAGGAGAAAAAGTTTCATCATAGTCCACACCATGAATTTGGCGAAAACCTTTAGCGACTAAACGCCCCTTGTATGTTTGTACATTACCATCCATGTCAGTTTTCTTTTTGAAAACCCACTTGCACCCTATAGGTTTTACTCCTTCGGGTGGGTCAACCAAAGTCCATACTTGATTTTCATGCATGGAATCCATCTCAGATCTCATAGCCTCCAGCCATTTCTCAGAGTCTAGGCTCGCCACCGCTTCTTGATAAGTCCTAGGCTCATCTTGATCTAAAAGAAGAATGTCACCATGCATTGTAATGAGAAATCCATATCTCTCAGGTGCACGGCGTTCTCTTAAAGATCTACGTGGTGGTTGTGTTTCTACAGCAGTTACTTGTTCCTCAATTTCTTGTGGAATTTGCTGTTGTTCTATCTCTAGTTCGGTGGTATCTTGTGATTCTCGAATTTCTTCAAGTTCAATCTTTCTCCCACTTCCTTTTCTAGAAATAAATTCTCTTTCTAGGAAGACACCAGTCCGAGCAACAAACACTTTGTTCTCAGTGGGATTAAAGAAATAATATCCTTTGGTTTCTTTTGGATACCCCACAAAATTACACCTTTCAGATTTGGGTTCAAGCTTAGTAGACGTCTGACGTTTAACATAAGCTTCACAACCCCAAATTTTCATAAAAGACATACTGGGACGTTTCCCAGTCCACATCTCATATGGCGTCTTTTGAACCGATTTAGATGGAACACGATTTAGTGTGAAAGCAGCTGTTTCAAGTGCATGTCCCCAAAAGGAAGTCGGTAGATCAGCATGACTCATCATGGACCGAACCATGTCTAACAGAGTTCGATTTCTTCTCTCAGAAACTCCATTCCATTGAGGAGTACCAGGAGGAGTGAGTTGTGAGACAATCCCACATTCCTTCAAAAAATCATCAAACTGTAGGCTCAAATACTCTCCACCTCGATCAGATCGAAGTGTCTTGATAGTTTTGCCTAGTTGATTTTGTACTTCATTTTTGAATTCCTTGAACTTTTCAAGGGCATCAGACTTATGGCGCATGAGATAAATATATCCATATCTACTGAAATCATCAGTGAAAGTAATGAAGTAGTGAAATCCACCTCTGGCCTGTGTATTTATTGGTCCACATACATCTGAATGTATTAAGCCCAATAAATCATTAGCTCGTTCACTTTTACCAGTAAAAGGAGATTTAGTCATTTTTCCTAATAAGCAAGATTCACATACTTCAAATTGTTCGAAAACAAATGAATCCAAGAAACCATCTTTATGGAGTTTGGATATACGTTTCTCACTTATGTGGCCCAAACGACAATGCCAAAGGTAAGTTTGATTTGAGTCATTTATTTTAGATCTTTTAGTATTTATGTTGTAAATGGGATTCATTTGATCTAAAATATAGAGGCCATTAATCAATTGTGCCGAACCATAAAAAACATTATTGAGATAAAAGGAACAACAATTATTCTTAATTATTATCTCAAAGCCAATTTTGTCTAAACAAGAAATTGAAATAATGTTTTTAGTCAAACTAGGCACAAAATAACAATCCTCTAAAATTAAACCAAGTCCACTAGGCAAAGATAAAGTATATGTTCCTACAGCTAATGCAGCAACTCTTGCTCCATTTCCAACTCGCAGGTCCACATCTCCTCTAGCCAAAGTCCTACTCCTTTGTAGTCCCTGTACAGAAGTACAAATATGAGAACCACAACCAGTATCTAATACCCAAGAAGTAGTAGTTGATAAATTAATATCAATAACATAAATACCTGAAGCAGACGTTCCGCTTGCTTTGGCTTTCTTGATTTCCTCAAGATAGACAGAGCAGTTCCGCTTCCAATGTCCAGTCACACCACAATGAAAACAGTTTCCTTCCTTAGATACCCCACCTTTAGGTTTCAGTGCAGCCTTTCCCTTTCCAAGATTGGGCTTACCTTTGCCCTTGGGCTTTGTCGGGACTTTGGCCTTTCCCTTGCCCTTATTGTTACGGACCATCAGTACGGGCTTGGGTCCAACCTTTTTCATGTTGCCTTCAGCAGTTCGTAACATACTGAGCAGTTGTGGTAGAGTCTTGTCAATTTCATTCATATTGAAATTGAGAACAAACTGGCTGTAGCTATCCGGCAACGATTGCAGAATAACATCAGTGGCCAACTCTTGGCCCAATGGAAACCCAAGTTTAGACAAGCTTTCAATATAACCAATCATCTTAAGGACATGAGGTCCTACTGGGCTTCCTTCAGCCAGCTTACATTGGAACAAGGCCTTAGAGATATCGAACCTCTCTTGCCTTGCTTGCCCTTGATATAGTTCTTTCAAGTGCTCGATCATATCATAAGCAACCATATCCTCATGTTGTTTTTGAAGATCAGGATTCATAGTGGCAAGCATAAGACATCCGACGTCTACCATATCATCGAGATGCTTCTTATAAGCATCTTTTTCAGCCCTCGAGGCATTAGCAGGTGGTTCATCAGGAAGTGATTTTTCAATGACATATAACTTCCGTTCTTGTTTGAGGACAATCCTCAAGTTACGGAACCAGTCAAGAAAGTTCAAACCATTCAATTTGTCCTTCTCAAGGACCGATCGCAATGAGAGTGTATTAGTGTTTGCAGCCATAATATATCTACAACAATAAAATATGCGTGTGAATAGATTTACCAAGTTTATATTAATCATTAAAAGGACTTTATTAGATGATGTTTCCCACTATTTCAAAATTAATAACCCTCATATATTAATTTCGGAAAGACTTTCTTCAAAGAATTTCTAGTGGGTCAAGGATCCATATTTCACCTTCTCTTAAGTCAGCTTTGGCTTTACTCTCAAGATTATGGTTTATTTAGGTAAGCAACACTTGCTAATTACATCATATGTAACTCCTACAATTTGGTGAACAACTCTTGTTCTAATCATCTTATGATATATCCAAATTACTTGCCTCTAGATTTCTAATCCTATTAGAGTAACCTAGTTAAGTCATTAACCAATTTTTAACCAGCGAATATCACTTGTTTATTCTTCGCGTTTAACCAAGATAAATACTAGTACTTCGCTTTGGCAAAACCTACATAGTATTGATCGAGGCTTTAACGAGGGCATAAATTGGAAGGCCTATATTGACTTAATATTTTAATTGAGGGATTTTATTAAAATGTTACATCTCACCAATTATGGTCTACTTTAGTCCATTTAATCTTTTAATTGATCTCATCAATTAGTGGGGTTTATTATTATTACCAAATTTGCATGCTTTAGACATCCATAGCATCTCATACATGAATAAGTAAAGCAATAAATAAATGCAATAGTTATAGCCCATAAACTATGGTGGTTCAACCCAAGCCAATGGGAGAACTAATAGGGAACCTAAAGGTGTAAGCCGTTTCATACGCTGTCGATCCACACTTGTCAGCCAATCTTCCTTCTCGTCTTGTCCATAGCAATTTTTACAAATTACAAAATTCAGAAACTCGTTTTACATACGAGGGAGTAAGATGAGAAGAGAAATACAAAAGAATAGTAGTAAGGCACGACACGCAGGCCGTATTTATAAAATTACAACCTTTTATCAAATGGGTCAACGGGCTATAACTATGCATTTCAAACACCGTGCATTTCAAAAATAACATGTACCATTCAACGTTTTGTTAAGTGACATATTAAAATATCCTTTCAATCCTTTTATGGCCCATTAAGTTTTATTTATTAAAAAAAAATACTGGAAGATGATGGGGATCAAAAGGCGGTGACAGGGAGCGGGCCGAAGGCCCGCGACCGGAACCGCCTGATCCCCATCCCCGGGGGTGCGGGGGCGGAGCCCCCGCGGTATGGACCAGGGGTGCGGGGCAGAGCCCCGCGGTACGAACCGCATGCCCCAGTCAAATGAAACCTCACGATTTGATAACTTTTATCAACAGAATCGTGTTTTCAGGATTTTAATCCTTCAGGTTTCATATCGGAACAACTCTTGTTCCACTGGCCAGTAAACTCTTACTGGAAATTGAAAAATCACCGCTACATCATAACAAACTTGTTAATGTTTACAGTAATAACATAAAACTGAATAGGCCATAATACCATGATTAACATTTAATCACTTATCGAAAGGAACAATTATCAGATTTCGCTTAAACGATTTAAACAGGGAAAGCAAAATAAAATTAAAACATGTATCTCATACAATTGCATCACCCAAGTATTTAAAACCCGAGTTCGTATCACACAAGTGGCTCTGATACCACTGTTGGATCGCCCGGTGCCTCCAAGGCGCAGCGGAAAATTAGAATAATAAATTTTACCGGCGATCCATACCATGGATCCATGTGTAAGGAACGAATCGGGGTGATAAAGGTTTCGAAATTACCGAAACTTCAATCTGAGTAGACAGCGACGCCAAGGCAACGGGAATCCTGAAGCACTATCGAACCAAGCCGCAACCTTTAACGATGTCGGCCTCTACGTAGTCCACCCAATTGACAATGAACGGAAATCTCTCAGAAACTATTTTCAGAGAGTATATCTTTTGACGGCTGCTAGGCCTCACTTTTATAGTTTCGGGATTGCCTATGTATATCCCCTTTAGGGTTTTTACCCTTGCCATATTTAAAACTTTGTGTTAATTGGTATATATTCATAATGAATATTTATTACCATAAATAATCCGAATCATAATAATCGTTATTAAATAAATATAATAACGTTTAACCGAAAATTATAATTACGTTAATTATAATAAAGATTTCGGTAAACTATATTTATTTAAATTTATATATATATGAACCAAAATCATATATTAGAAAATTATGTTCTTGATTATGTGTACAACATCCTTGTACATATAGTATGTTCAATAATTTGATTGCCGAATTTAATTAATTCTATAATTAATTTAATTCATGCGACAACCAGACACAATACCAACTATGTTTTACTCCGTTCATTTCAATTAAAAGGTGTGACCCTATAGGTTCTTGTAACATTAGCAGTAATATTAGAACTATTCTAATATTACAAACAATGAGTGGCATCTAGCAATGCATCATTGCTACCTAAGTTACAAGAAGTCATGATTCGACATAACCTTTTGTGATTAACTTTTCATGCATTAATCCTTAAGTCCAATATCTTTAGAATAGACACAAGTCATGGAATAGTCACACTTGCATAGTCCATCCTATGTTTCTTGATACCTTGAGTAGACTATGATATACAAATAAGTATGACATCTCATATCAACTTATTTGAGCATGGCCATGCATTTCTAGTCTCACTCAATCAAGTGGCCTGAGATATTACTCCTATTATGTAGGAGGGACTTATCCTATATTGATCAACCATATCCCTCTACATAGATTGTGGTATATCCAACATTAGTCTTAATAGAACAACCAATTACAGTGTTCGTTTGACTATATCAAAATATACAACTCACGATGTTGGAATGATGATGATCTCAAGTATGAGGATCATATACATATTAATCACTATGAGTAATATTGTGACAATTACATAATAATCCAAGAAACATACTCATAGCGGGTCGGTCCAATATGTTGTTCTCTAACACACACATTCATGCATTGATTCTGATACTCGATATCAATGACAACTCTTTATCATCAATCAACTACATGTTAGTCTCAATGCATTATTATTGTCCTAGCCAACAATAATACTTGACTAAGGATCTTTTAAGAATAATCATATTATTCTTAGGACATTATTATAAAACAGTTTATTTATGCACACAGAAATGAAACTGAAATAATAATGGCAAAGCCTTATATTAATAAACATGATAAATCAAGTATGTTGTTACAACCATCTCGTGATTGATCTTTGGGCATACTCTTACAAACTCGAGCACTAACTTAGTAAATTTTCTTCTATTGAGATTTTAGTCGCTTTATACATCAACTAACCCTTTTAAATGTAGAATTTTAGGACCACACGGCCATGCCCACGGGCGTGTCTAAGGCCGTGTGGACACTATGAGTAGAGACACGGTCGTGCACCCTGGCCGTGTACAAGCAGGGTAAATTTTCCCCAAAACACGGGCTACGATAACTCGCCACTCCGTGTGATGTGGCTGTAGCCAACATATCAATTTCACACGGGCTTCTACAACTTCCCACGCCCGTGTCACCAAACCGTGGTCGACACTGTCAAATCCAACACGGGCGTGTGACCGCTTACACGATCATGTGCGAAGCGAATACCTTAGGACACGGCCGTGCGACATGGCCGTGTACCCCAACACGCCCTAGGTACACGGGTGTGTGCTTCGAACCAGGCATGCCAAAACCCCCAAATTTCAAACAACACGGGTAAAACCCGAGGCATAGGGGCGTGTGCCTCGCCCGTTTGACCCAAAATCTATATATAGGGGCCACCATTCATCATCTTTCTCATCAAAAACCCTAAAATCGAACACCTAAACCTTACCCCAACCCTCCCTAGCGTCGCCGCCTATGTCTAGAGTGCTCCTACGACCGTGCCGCCTCACCCACGACCGTGCTCCGCCTCATACCTCTCCCATTCGGTTCTATTTTCTCATTTTTCTTTCTAATTTTTACTAATTTATTCTATTTTTCTTATAATATCATATTATATTTAGGATTAGCATTATTTTTAGCATGGAATTGATTGAATTAGCATGAATAATCTAGAATGTTATAGAGAACTTTGTGATTTCATGCCACTTAGAGTTACATTTCATTGCCATTTTTCCTACCACAACTCACATGCATTTAGTATAAATACATACACATGTTTCTTAATTTTGATATCATGATAGGATGGATAGATTATACTATTTAGGTTAGTCCACATTTCATTCCAAATTATTTCAGTCACATTATCATTTAAGCATAAATATTCATTATTTTTCTTAGTTTTTGATTCAATTTCAATTTTTAGGACTAATGTCTGTTATTTTGTTTTTAGGCATTATCTCGACATCACGCGGTAAGAAAGCTGTCGTCTCGCCTTCGAAGAAATGCAAGGGACCTGGTGGTTCATCTTCGCGACCCGTTGCTGAAAACTGCCATCCTTTCCTCTGTTTTCCACAAGCCTTCCAGGAGGAACGATTTTAGATACTACGAGCTCACCCTCTAACAGCTGGCCGATGCATAGATTGGGCTGCCCTCGAGCAAATACACCTAACAGACGAGGTCCGGGCCCTATTGATGACCAATCCATGGGAGCAGTTTTTCTAGATCGTGGAGCCTACATACTTGGAACTCACTTTGAGTTTTGCTCTACGTTCCATCTTCAGACCGTGATGAATAGATACGATGATCCAGAAACAGTCCAGTTCTGTTTGAGAGGTCTCGTATGCCATCTCAGTGTCCCAGAGTTCGACATAGCCCTCGGTCTTTACACCGAGCAATTTATGGAAGAGGAGGACCTTTCCAAGCTTCACTGCCATATCCATCTATCACCATCTAGGTGTTGGGAGGCCTACTCCCTGCATCATCAACATACGACCCTAGTCATTCTAAAGCGACTAACTTCTTCCCACCTTTAAGGTACTTGCATACCTTTCTTGCACATACACTGACAGGTAGGCGCGAGAGCATAGGGGTCGTCAGCACCCACGATGCCTACTTCTTATGGTACATGGCGAGCGCACATGTTATCGACCTAGCTTATTTTATCGCCCATGCAATCCAGCATCAGACAGAGAGGCACCGTAAATGCATAATTTCCATGGTCACTTACATCACGAGATTAGGCCACTATTTCGGCCTATTCAACACCGCAGCCCAGACATCCTCGTACACATTAGTTGGCCAGATGTCCCCACAAGGCATCTAGAGCATGCTTCACATGAGGATGATCCAGCGCCAACGTGGGACTGATCCTCCACAGTACCAGCTACTTAGAGATGCCGAGCAGGAGGATCCCAAGGACATTCCTGATGATGTCCTGCCACAGGAGGAGGATGCACCTACCGAGCCACCACCCCTTCGCCGCCTAGTTCATGCGGCAGCTTCATATGTTGACATATCTGAGGGCCTATCACGATTCAAGCAGCAATGCTTCCAACGCTTCGATCACATCGATGCGACACTACAGCAGATATGCCAGCATCTCCACATCACGTTACCACTGCCACCGCGTGACCCATCTGAGGATTAGGCCTTCCTAATCCTCTTTTCTTATCTTTTAATTTCCTTTTTATTTTTTCTTTTATTTTCTTTCATTTTATCTTTTTCATTATTTGAATATTAGTATTTTTAGATTTAGTTTATTTTATTTCAATCGTTTTCTATCAGCTATTTCCTAACGAGTAATTTTTCTAATCCTGAAATTCCCTAAAAAAAATGATAAGTCTTTCGCAGTTTCAAAGGAGCTCTACAGCTCAAAACAAAAACCTAATGGGAACCTTGCTTCAACCTCACCCAGTTGACACCGCCAAAGCCTAGACTCACAACATGAAAGCTGTGGACAAACAAATGCCACTACCACTAGAGTATCTACCTCCGCACCTTCCTTTGTCCCAGACACTCTATAGGCACCACCACCTCACTAGTCCATCCAAAGCAGGGAGTTTCATACCTTTCCCTATCGTATGATCTTATGCTTCTATTGCTACTAATGTTTCTTTGTACATTGAGGGTAATGTACATCTTAAGCGTATGGGAAAACTTACTTTCAGTCTTTACATTCTCTCTGAAATCCCTAAAATTTTTCTAACTATTTGCATTGTTCTCAAATTCTCACTTTCACTCTTGGCATTATCTTCAATCTCCTGTTAAGAATTTATTTTGATTAATTTATGATTTTTATTGATATGTTGAGAATTAAGACATAGGTGCTTGTACTTTAATTATTCAAACTTTAAAACATTAGGGAATCAAGCATGATAAGTTGAAATTTTTGAGAATATATTTTTTTGATAAGTTATTTTTCCTAATTTTAAGTATTATCTTTAGATTTGAAATTTGCAGGATTGACATCGAAAGCCATAATTCTGGTGAGATTTTTGAGCCTTTTTTAGCATACATTCTTTCGTGCTCACTTTTATTATTGCTTTGAGTGAGTCAATACTGATTTGTTATTCTAGAACTTGCTTCGATTATACATGTCGAGACCACATCATTGATTTGATACATTAAGATGATAAAGGCACATAGGATTTAACCCACTTACTCCATAAAAGCCTACCTCCACAAAATTAACCCTTAGTAAACCCCATTGAGCCTAACAACCTATTCTTTGACTTACCTCTAATTTTAACCCATAACCTGTTTTTGTTGAATTCCATTCAATTACTTTGATCCCTATTTTTGTCGAGATTCGAGTTGAATTATTATCTAGCTTTATTCTCTTTTCCAGAATGTAAAGTTGTAAATATTCAATTTATTGTAGTGCATTTAAATTATTCTTCAAAAAAAAGTATGTATATTAAAGAAATTCAGTTGTAATCTCTAATAAGTTCAATAGTTTTTGCATATTTCTATTTTAAGGGTACCAAGGCTAGAATGATGTCATCATCAGGCTTAGCTCGAGGAATATGTTCCAGTGATAGAGATTTTTCTAGCTAGATAATTTTTTAGTTCAATTTCAAATTCTAACCCTCTTTTGCAGCTTGTGACTACACCCCTAACCAAGCCCCATTACAACCGTTAAAAGACCTTTTGATCGATGTATCATATCAAACTATAGTGGTGGAGATTTGATTTTCTTGCAAGCCTATGGTAATAACTTTTCAGGTTGACTAGAGAGTATTCAATTCTTGAACCCTAAACACTTTGAGTGGATAGAGTGAATCTTTAGTGAGGATGTCAAATCTTGTTGATTCCAATTGAGAGATGATTACTTAGGAGAAGGGAAGAAACTTATGTTTCGATGATAAAATTCTCAACTTAAAGTAATTGAATCTTTAATGTTATTCTGATTGAATCTTCATTGTATGACTACTTGTGAATTGGTTTGAAACATTATTGATAACAAATTGTAAGTTGAGAAGAATGATTCTTAACTGTGGATTGAGATTTTGTTTAAGGACAAGCAAAAGCTTAAGTGTGGGGGTATTTGATAAATGATAAATTATACATATTTTTACCTCACGTTTAGCCTAATTTCTGGATAAATTATCATTAAATTTGTGAGAATTGGTGCTCTTAATCCTTCTATTTCATGTTTTATACTCAAGAGAGCATAGGGAAGAGAAAAGAATGAAAAACAGGTCAAAACAAAGAAAATAGGCCAAAGTGTGAAAAGGACACGGCCCAAAGATTCACCACACGGTTGTGGCACATGGCCGTGCCACATAAGGTCCAACACGGCCCAGCCCTGAGAAGCACAGCCAGGCCACATGGCTGTGCCACCCTCGACAGACCCACACACGGCCTCTTATCGATCCACACGGGCGTGGCACACGGGCGTGTCCCTGTCGTGAGGAAGTGCAATTTCACTCAGATTTGGATACTTAGAGGCTAAGAAAGGCATCCCAAAGCTCTATATAAAGACCCTAGGAGGCAACTCTAAGGGTGTACTTTTATCCCCTCAAAAGGTACACCTTTCTCTTCTCAAGAGAGCACCTTATTTATGCCAACACAGAGAGTGGAAGCAAGGGATTACTCCAAGGGAAGCCGATTGATTCATCCCAGAAGCTAAATTCTACATCAAGACAGAGAATCTCCCTAAATTTCTTCAGGGTTTTTTTTGGGTTCTTTATGTTTTGTTATCTTATTTCTTCTAAGATATTTTCTCTATTAATTATAAACTAAATCCCCCAAATACTTGAGGGGGATGAAACCTAAGACAAATCTTGTTATTATTTTATCTTCAGTTATATGATAAATACTTGAATTTTTCTTAATTATGTGTTCTTAATTCTTGTTTTAATAATCTTAGGTATTAATTCAAGAAACTGATGTGCTTATGTAGAGGAGCAAAAGTCTCTGTTTAAGAGTAGATCTAGCATAATTAAGCGGAGTTGCATGCAACCCTAGACATAGGGCGACATAAATCTGCCAGATTAGGGTCAAACCTAATAAGGGGATCCATAGATCGAGTTAATGCAAGACTAGAGGTTTTAACTAAAAAGAGATTTTAGTTAATCAACCTAGGATTAGTTATTCTTATCTTCGACGGAGGTATTGACATAAGTTAGGGATCTCTACGGATCAAGTCAAGTGAATAAATCATCTAGATCAAGAATTGATAACAAGTGAAGTCTAGGTGAATTCTCACTTGAGTATTGCCCAATCAATCAGTCTTTCCCAAAGAGTGTTTTCCCAATTTACTTTTTGTGCATTCATAGTTTAGTTTTAGAATTAGTTTAGTTTCATAAAAACCCCTTTTATTTCTAGGTTAAATAATAGAAAGGAAGTTAGTACTAGTACTTTTGGTTCCCTTGGGTACGATATCTCGGTCTTGCCACTAAGCTATACTACTGTTCGATAGGTGCGCTTGCCTTAAAGTCGTGATAATAGTTAGTTTTTGGTACGATCATTATTATAAATTTTATTACTTCATATCACGCGATATCAGCTCCCAAAGTCTGCTTACTTCATACATGTGCGTACTTATTTTCCGCTTGAGAAACTAGCTGAGTTGTACATTTATGAGATAGTGAGGCTACATGGAGTGCCCTTGTCGATTATTTTGGACAGAGATCTGAGGTTGACGTCACGGCTTTAGCAGAAACTACAAGAGGCTTTAGGAACTAAACTGAATTTTAGCATGAGTTTCCATCTGTAGACTGATGGCCAGTCTGAGAGGGTAATGCAGATACTGGAGGACATGTTGAGATGTTGTGTCATCGAGTTCCAAGGCAGTTGGGAGAAGTACTTGCCACTAGTTGAATTTGTCTACAATAATAGTTATCAGTCGAGCTTGAAAATAGCACCTTATGAGGCTTTGTATGGGCGCAAGTGCTGGACGCCCTTGTATTGGTTAGAACTTAAAGAGAATCGGATACACGGGGTCGACTTAATCGGAGAGACCGAAAAGAAGGTTAAAGTGATTTGTGATTGCTTGAAAACTACCTTGGACAGATGGAAAGAGATTGAGTATCAAGTCAGGGATAAAGTATTTTTGAAAGTGTCTCCGTGGAAGAAAGTCCTCAGATTCTGTAGGAAAGGCAAGTTAAGTCCACAGTTTATTGGACCTTACGATGTAACTGAGAGAATTGGACCGGTAGCATACCGATTAGCATTACCTCAAGAGTTAGAGAAAATCCATGATGTGTCTCATGTATCTATGTTATGCTACTACCACTCCAACCCTTCACACGTGATATCACCAATAGAGATTGAAATAGGCCCGGATATGACCTACAGTGAAGAACCAGTTAAGATTTTGGATCAAGAGGTCAAGCGATTAAGGAATAAAAGCATAGCGCTTGTAAAAGTATTATGGCATTGACATGGAGTCGAAGAGGCCACGTGGGAAACCGAGGAGTCTATGAGAGACCAATACATGAACTTGTTTACTGGTAAGATTTTCGGGGACGAAAATCCCTAAGGGGGAAATTGTAACAGCCCAAATTTGTGCTTAGTAGGAATAGTGATTTCGAAATCACTTACCCGAAGCTAGAGAAAATTATTTTAGCATTATTTTATGTGTCATAGTATTTTTATAAGAGTGCATGAAAATTTGGTGAATTAATTTACGGGATTGAAGACTTCATTACGAAAAAGGACAAAATCACATAAAGGAAAAAAGTTTGATTTTATTAGCCAATGGTGTTAATTGGTCATGGAACTAAAATTGGGGGTCTTTAATGAGCAAATAGGCCCATTATATGTAGCATGGCTGGCCAAGGGGGGATATGAGACAAGAAAAGAAGAAAAGTCAAAGTTAGGTAACTTAATTTGGTAATTAAATAATAGCATAAAAAACTAGACATCATCATTTTCATTTCTTTATCTCTTCCACCGAAATTTTCAACCATTGTTGGGGTTTGGAAGCTCAAAATTTGAAGCCATTTATTTTCTCTCTAGTAAGTGATTCTCATGGTCTTTCTTGATTTTTTTTTTTTTTACATTTTTTATACCCTTGGAGCATGGGCTTTCTAATGAGAGGACCATTGTGCAAAATGGTTGAAAGTCTAGGGTTCTACCATGAGAGTGTCTATATTGTTTGCTGGACTTTTGTGGAAGAAAATGAATCTTAGTTGGTTAATAAAAAACATTTGTAAAAGAGTTTGCATGGAAACACTTAGATAGAACTTAATTGTAGAAGTTGCAAAATAAAGAGCAAAAGCATGAAATAATGGGAATCTTGGGCTGCCATAAGAGTGAAAAGAATTCGGTTAGGCTTGGTTAATAAGGAAATTCGATAAAAATCAATTTTCGAGCTTAGGGGTAAAATGGTCATTTTGCCAAATTATGATTCTTGAGTTGTTTGGATCAAGTTGGTGATTAAAATTAGTGAAATTTTATTGTTATAGATCAAGAAGTACGAGACTCAATCCTTGACCAGGGAAAACCAAGCTTGTAGATTGATTCGAACTACTCCTCAACATTTTGTATACCAAGGTAAGTTGTAGGTAAATAATACAACATTACTAATTTTTATGCATGAAATCATTGTTTCGTCATAAGATAATGCATTTTGAAATGAGCTATGTATGAGAATATTCATTGAGCAAGAATTGTCAAATGATGATTTTTAGTAATGAATTGATGAGACACTATACAATAGAACCTGGTTGAGCATTAAGAATAGACTAGATATTTAAGCCATGATACTCGGGTCGATACGAGAGCTAGTGTAAGACCATGTCTAGGACACGGCATCGGCCTCGTTACGTGTTAGTGTAAGACCATGTCTGGGACATGGCATCGACAAGAAATTGTGCTAGCCAATGTAAGACCATGTTTGGGACATGGCATCGACGTTGATACGAGTGCTAGTGTAAGACCATGTCTGGGACATGGCACGACCTCGTCAAGTAATCTAGTGTAAGACCATGTCTGGGACATGGCATCGACTTGGAGGTGTGTTAGTGTAAGACCATGTTTGAGACATGGCATCGACACGAATAGAGGAGAGCCAGTCTAAGACCATGTCTTGGACATGGCATCGGCCTCGATACATTGAGAGTCAGTGTAAGACCATGTCTGGGACATGGTGTCGATTTGATATGTGAGCTAGTGTAAGACCATGTCTGGGACATGGCATCGGCTTCATACTCTACATTGGAGGCTCATTGAATATCTGTTCGTATTCTAAATAGTTTAACGGGGAAATTTAAAGCTAATGTTAAGTTGAGAGATATTGTGATGATTTTTGCAAGTGGTGCAGGTACCTAAGTGTAAGGAATGAAATGTGAGCTCACTAGTATGTGTATGATTAGTAAAGGATAAAAACGATTAAGTTATGTTTGTGGCCATTTCTTGTATCATGCACAAATTGCTATGTATTGAAAATATGCTATGACATAGTAAATTGTTGTTATTGATTTACTTATAACTTACTAAGCTTTATGCTTACCCTATCTCCTTTACATTTTCTTATAGTGCCGCCTAGTTAGCTCGTGGATCAAAGTACGTCGGAGGCTTTGTTCACACAATCATCCAAAGCATTCGGTATAGTTAGTTTTAGCATTTTAAGAATATGGCATGTATAGGATTTTATTCTTTTGTTAAGTGTCATATTATTTTTTTGAGCCAAATGTGTTGGCTTGAATTTGAAATACTTCATTTTGTGTAGAGCGAAAGATATTGGCTAATATTTGACAGTGGTTCCTAAATGCAAATGTTGTTATTTTTTTAATGAAAATGCAAGTTGTTTGGATGAACAAGAATGTTAGGATGATTATATAGACGTTTGGTTGCATTGAATTTGTTTAGTTGTGTGAATGCCAAATTATGGCCATTGGCTAAGTTTTGGAGTCTTGGTATGCTTGGATATGTGTTGGACTTTGTTTCAGGGTGGCAAAAAGGCTTGAGATAGCCTTATTTTGTCCATATGGGTAGACACACGGGCATGTGTCTAGGCCGTGTGTGACACACAGTCAGCCCCACGGGCGTGTGGTTAGGTCATGTGTCCCTTGCACCTTGAATTGGTAGAAATAAATGCCTAGTATCAAACACACAAGCATGAGACATGGTTGTGTGTCTCAACCGTGTGAAGGACACGGCTTAGCATACGGGCATGTGCCACGGTTATGTGATTGCTGACGTCAAAAATAGAATGTCAAGGTTTTTGCACATGAGCCGTGACACGGGCATGTCATGGCTGTGTGAGGGACACAAGTTGAGCACACGAGCGTGTGCCAGACCATGCGAAAACCCCTGTAGGTTTGATGTTAGAAAATAAAACCACATGAACGAGGGGTACGAGTGTGTCTCTAGGTGCTTATGCCCGTGTGGACCACACGGGCCATCAGCATAGCCATGTTTAGAGGGCACACGGACGTGTTGCCTTTCCACACGGGCATGTGCCGTGTTTTTATTAGTTTTTGGTGAAATTTTCTTAAGTACCCTAAATGGTCCCGGATTGTTTCTAAACTATGTTTTAGGCCCCGTAGGCCCATATAAAGGTCCGTTGGACAATGCTTGAAAAAGTTTTAAATGGGATGCATTTCGTTTGTTCAAGTTTGAATGTTTAAAAGTGTTTAGTAAGGTAATGCCTCAAACCCTGTCCCGACGTTGGAGACAGGTAAGGGGTGTTACATAGACTAATAGGTGACGGATCGCTCCAGCAGATCGATCAACTACACATAAGTTTTCAAATGGTTAAACTGCAAATTGTTCCACGGGCACAACTTTTGCAAACGCATAAGGCATATATCTAATTTGGAATATCTCATGTGGACACCCAAAAATAACAAATTGTTTTATAGATACCCTACATTATAGAAGGTCCCGTGGAACTTAAAACTCGGAACATAACAAAACTGAACTTTATATTTATTATCATACATCACAAAAACTCAAAATATTCACCTTCAAATTTGAACAAGTTTGTTTACAAATAACCAGGTGACTATAAACATGTAACTTAGACCGACTCAAATAAATCAGGAGTCTACTCCAACTTCTTGTGGATAGTGTGAATTTCTTGCTGATCCGATCAATGCGTTCAAAAAGTTCAAAATCTACAAGGTAAAAGTGATCAAGGTGTAAGAATTTAGAATACTTAGTAAGCTTGTAAAAGTTTGACAATTTCCTTACCTCACATGATAATTGTATGATAATTTAATACACAAACATACTTTACCTATCAGCCAACACATTTCGCCAACAAGATTAGTGCATATACTTCATCATATATAGTATATCAAGTATGCAACATGATACAATAACACTCTTAATGTCAAATTCATTCTCATAATTTTTCCTTTCAACTCATTTTCTAATTTTCCAATTTCACATGTTTTGTATTACTTGATAAACATCGTAAAAGAACATAAAACATAGATACGCTTCATATTAAGGGATCATTTGAGCTAATCAAATACAAGGGTGTCAAGTTACTTGTTTAGGTTTAACCTTTATCGACACAATGAAAGCCTAGCCAGGGCCATATATACATGTAAGGTTACCAATCTAGGCCAAACCTTTAAAACGACGTCAAATTACCAGTCCATGCTAAACCTTTGCCACTTGTATCTTTGAGTCTACAACAAATGCTGGATCTCAGAATCATCAGAAAATAACATGCAACAACGTGTATGAGTATTTTACGAAGTTCATCAGGACGCTGACATTTTGTAATTCCATTCACATTCCTTCATAACATAATTCAAATCTCTCCTCTATATATTTAGCAACCAAATTCTGCTTTCCAAATTTTCAATTATACAATTTAAGAACAAAAAAGAAAGAAAGTTAAACAATTTTCATATTGTATGAACTTACTTGGCGGAATGGAAACACACCACACTAGAGTCTACTCAACAACCTTTCCTTTCCCACGACAAAGTTAAACAATTTTCATATTGTATGAACTTACTTGGCGGAATGGAAACACACCACACTAGAGTCTACTCAACAACCTTTCCTTTCCCACGACATTCTCTTGGCGAATTCAAGTCTTGATCTATAACATAATTTTAGTTCAATTTTTGTCAACCAACACCATTAATTAGCTTGTAAAGCATATAAGTCACTTCATTTCTGTAACACCCCAAACTCGGCCTAGAAGTTAGGCTCGAATCTAGTGATGTCACATTGAATGGTTGCTTTCAAAAAATGGTTTAGTTAAAAACTTAGTTCAAAACGAAATATGCCTGATAGGAATTTACTTAGTTAAAAATTTGAAGAATTAAATTAAATGAATAATTCAAAAAAAACATGTTTATTAAATATAACAGTAACTAAATAAAATCCCAAGTAAATAATGAAATCGAAGATACATAGCCTTATTACATCACAGTGGAGATTTAAAAGTAATTATCATAAAACACTTAATAAATCTATATTGAAAATTCCTAAGTAACTTGTAGTGTGGCCATCTTCGAGTCCTCTCCCACGTCGAGCAGCCTAATGAGGGTCACCTGAAATATTTAAATTAAGGGTGTGAGTTTCGTAACTCAATGTGTACGGCCCATGGCAATCAAATCAATTCAGTATGCACATATCACATTGGGCCTAAGCCCTAACCAATATCGGTGGCTTGGGCCTTACCCCACATTGACCTCATATCATATTAGAACTTCATAAATGCAAAAGTTCCCTTCCCAAATCCAACCGCTACACACCACCCGTACCAGCCCAACACACCTGTAGGGATGTCTACATCAACCCACCCATCCTCTACATACCAATGGTGGCACACACAGCGGCACTACTCGCGTTGTAGCAAGGCTGCTATATATGTACGGTGTAGCCAAGCTACTCGGTGGCTTGAAAGACTACGGTGGATCTACAGTCGTCAAGTGACTATGCGATCCTCAAAACACTTCCTCCGCATCATCAAAACCCGCCCAAGTGCAAAATACAATTCATGAATGCATCATACACATTTTCACACATTTTCACATATTAAGCACTTAGGGGTATTTTGGTCATTTCACTACCCAGGGGTATTTTCGTAAATCTACCCTACAGGGGTATTTCGGTACTCCTACCCTACAAGGGTGTTTTAGTAGTTCTACCTTACAGGCATTTTCGTAATTCTACCTTAGAAGGGTATTTTCATAATTTTATCCTAGAAGGGTATTTTTGTAATTTCCTAATGGTACATATTTTAATTATGGATTTTGGCCCATCAATAAGTCCTCGCGGCTAAAGTGAGCAGACACTATGCACCAAGTAGGATTTAAGAAAAGAGGAGGTGGGTCACTCGGACTGCTTAAGTACCAGGCTCTTCCATGATCCAATCCTAGACATGCATATGTCGGTTGCCACACCTTAGTCTATTGACTTGTCCAAAGACATGTTTATTACTTAGTTAAGTCTTCTGAAAATTTGAGAGTCCATTTAACTAGGCCTAAATTCCATTAAACCCTAGCATGCATTCCTACAACCCCACAAAGTCCAAACATGCTCATAAAGCCCATTAAACCCAATCATGCTTATAAAGCCGATTAAGCCCAATCATAATTCAATCATACAATTCATGCATATCATTTTATCATAAAATTTCATATCACAATTTTGCCAATTTGGGCCCACAAATTCAGCGGGCCCATACGGGTTTTCAGGATTTCGACTTTTGTCATTTCGCCGTGTGTATAATGTTTGTACACACCTGATTGACGACTCGCACCTATACTATCCTCAGTCTTGACCTACAATCAAAACCACTTCCAAATCAACTCCAAACCTTACTAAAACTTTATCAAATCCCGAAGCCTTACTGTAGCCTTACTGTGAACCTTCGGCTTTTCTAGCCTTTCCTTAGCGAATAGTCTCGAATATTCCTAGATCTGCATCAACACACATATTTTATCAACATCAGGTGACTCGTCTTCCACACGAGTCACCCTTATGGCTACACATATATTCGGCCACCCCCAAGAAACTGAAATTGAGAATGAGACACTTACCGAAACTCGCCTTTAAACTAACGGCCTAGATAGCTACTGAGGGAGATCCGGCTTTTAAATCTTGATTAAGGGTAGTAGATAATAGAAAAAGATTTGCGATGGAGGAAATCAAAAAGAAATTGGCAATTGGATATAGCTATTTGGCTTTAGAGAGATTAAGAATGGTATTCGGCTTTTTAGAGAAAGAAGAACACAACACTAATTGAAATTTCGACAAAAGGATGGTGGGTTATTTGGCAACGAAAGAAATAGAATGAGAGGGAGAAGAGATTTCGGCAACAAGGAGAAGAGGAAAAAGATTATGGGAAACAAAAGAACCCCCTATTTATACACAAAATCGAAACTCTGCCTATCCCCAAAGTCCCAATCGGCTCCAACTCTTCCCCATCTCATCTCCTTGTTTTTCTCTCTGATAACCCCCCAATCCTTATCCTAAATTTTCTCTTCTGATCACTCTCCTTAGAGTCCATCATCACACCACTTCCAACCTTCTACAAGGACAAAATTAAACTCCTAAAAAAAATAGTAACCTAGGATTCAAACCAGGGATCTCCTTGCTAGCCCATAACGCCACCTTCCTATACTCTAAGTGGCATGTAACATCCCGAAATAGGGCCTAATCAGAATAGTGGTTTTGTGACCACAAATCCGAGATAGAAATAATTATTTTATTATTATGATGATGTTTATGATGTGATTGCATTATGGTGTGAAAATTTCGTGAAGAAATTCTATTGATAAAGTGCTTAATTTGAAATTAGGGACTAAATCGAATAAGTTGCAAAATTTGCATTCTAGAAGTTTTTAGTATGAAATTGCTTTGGAATATTAATTAGGAGGTTTTAAATAGCAATTTGACCAATTTCCAAGTTTATGGACAAAAATTGGACATGGGTGGAATTTTTGAAAGTTTAGTAAGGAAGGGCATTTTGGTCATTTGGTTATTAACATGATTAAAAAGGGAAAAAGATGACAAAATTGCTATCATCTTCTTCATTAGCACGAAATTTCAAGGGTTCTCCATAGCTAGGGTTTGTTTCAAGCTTCCAAGCTCCATAGTAAGTGATTCCAAGCCCCATTTTTAATGTTCTTTACGTTTTCGGAGTCCCGGTAGCTCGATAAAGCTTATGCTAGCAATAATTTAAGTTAGGGTTCATATTTGGAAAAATACCCATAGGTGAAAAGTGTTTATTTTGATGTTTTGTAATGGAATATGAGGTTTTATATTATGTTAGACAACTTGTGCTACTCGATTTTAGGTAAAAACGAGTAAAAGGGCTTAATAGGTAAAAATACCTATTATACATAAGTGTATGTTGTAGTAGAAATTTGAAGATGTTGTTGGTAAATAAATGATCAGCATGTCTTAAAAAACAAGAATTTGTGATAAATTTTGATTTCCGAGCTTTGGAGAAAAAGTGTAAAAATGCAAAAGTTTAGGGGCACAAATGTAATTTTGTCAAAGTTTGAGTAAAGGACTGTTTTGATAAATGTGAATATTAAATAAGTTAAATTTGCTATTATAGATCAAGAAGAACGAAATTCGGGAGTAGGTCGGGGAAAGGAAAAAGTAAAGGACTAAATTGTAAAGTTTAGTCACATTTTGTATCGAGGTAGGTTTACGGTAAATAAATGCAATATTCTTTTATTTTATATTAATATCGTCAATTTCCAGGGTTTATATATTCATTTTATGATAATATTCCAAGTTAAATAGAAGAGAAGTTAATAGATAAGAAGTATCAGGAAGCCCTGTTGAACTTTAGGAATGTAGGGATACGAATGTCATGACATTTGGGGTTGACAGGACAGGACAGAAATGAGCCATGTAAGTCCATAGAAGATATATGGCTTTGGAGACAGGAATGAGCCATGTAAGTCCATATCAGATATATGGCTTTGGAGACAGGAATAATTCATGTAAGTCTATGTCAAGGACATGGCATTGGCAGGATATTGTTAGACAGGAAAGACCCTAGTTCCTTAGTATTCCGAGCGGTTCAGCGGGTATTGTACAAGTTAAATTATAGAGAATTATCAGCAAGGGAAAGGTAGATTGTATTTATGATTATTGAAAAGCCAGGTAAGAAAGAAGGTAAGTGAACAAGGAAGAAGGTAGGAAATGAGATGTAAAGAAAGTTTATGATGCTAGGTGACATTATGCATAATTATCCATTGTGATGAATGTTGTGATTTATTTGCTTGTAAACTTACTAAGCCTAGTGCTTACTCTCTTTATTTCCTTATTTTATAGTTCTTGCCAAGCTCACTCGGGAATTGAAAGGAATGTCGAAGATCCGGACACACTATCGAAGGAATTTCTTTGGTATAGTTAGACGTTTCATTTCATGTATGGCATGTATAGGGACTTGGTTTCTTTTGATATGATATGATCAATGAATGATGTGTAAATACTTGCTAGTGATTAGCTAATAGAATGGCTGATGATATACATGGTTAATAGTATGTATGATTGAGTAGTAACTATCACATGGAAATTAAGGAAAATGTGAAAGTAGCTTAAAAATAGATTCAAGTAGTAGAAATGATGTGAATTTGAAAAATCACTAAAAATAGTAGAAACATGGTTTAAATGTGAATAATATATGAAATTAAAGATTATTGTGTCTATTTTCATATGGAATAAGAAAAATAGGTAAAGGTGTTGTATTTTATGAGATATCTGAGTTTTAGTGAACTAGGGCTAGTGCGATTTCTGGATCCCTTGTTCCAACTTTTGAAATTTATCATAAATTTTAAAAAAATAATTAGGTGGTGAAATTTATATGTTAAGAATCCTTATTGAGTCTAGTTTTAATAGAAACAAACGGTATAGTCATATGAATTTTGTAGATGGAGAAAAGTGGTTCGCAGTAAGTAGAGGTCAGTGCAGTCGAGTTCTAAAACTGGGGTAAATTTAACTAATAAAATGTACTAATTGGCCCAGCCAAAAATTCTAGAAAAAAATTATTAGATATATATATGAATCTAGTTTTAGGGAAAATTTACAGATCTTAATTTTGAGTTTCGAAACTCAAGATATGAATTTTTAAGCGACTATGACATAGAATGGCAGCAAATTTCAAGAAGCTTAAATAAACGATTTAAGGTTGCTTAAGTGATAGATTAAGTTTAGTAGCACCTCGTGCTCGATTCTGGCGATGGTCTCGAGTAAGGGGTGTTACATTTATTGGTATCAGAGCAGGTTTAGTCGGTTCTCAGAATAGTTAGCACGAGTAAGAGTCTAGCTATACATGCCATACTTATATTTTGATAGTGTGACGACTCCTGACAATTTTTAAATATTTTGTTTTATAGTAATGGATCCCGAACGAGCTGGTGATGATGATATGGAAAGTAATGCACCTGCTCCCGCGGAAGGGGCAGTGCCATATGAGAATAGGCCAGTAACAGTTGATCAGGGAGGAGTGGCTCGAGAAGCTCTCTTCCAAGCTTTGAATGATTGGTTTGCCGAGTTCGTTCGTACGAATCCGGCTGTTAGACCACCACCCTCTCATGATTCTCAGGCTACCCATGTAGCTCAAGCTCCCTCAGTCACAGGTACAGTGATAAGAGAAAAGCCGCCAGTTGATAAAATCAAGAAACAAGGGGTAGAAGTGTTTCGAGCAACAAAAGACGATGACGCAGAAAGAGTAGAATTTTGGCTAGAAAATACCATTAGAGTCTTTGATGAATTATCCTGTACACCTGAGGAATGTATGAAATGTGTAGTATCACTCCTTAAAGACTCAGCCTATCACTGGTGGAAGACACTGGTATCAGTTGTATCGAAAGAGAGGGTCACTTGGGATTTCTTTTAGGAGGAATTTAGTAAAAAGTACATCAGCCAGAGGTTTATTGATCAGAAGAGAAAAAAGTTCTTAGAGCTGAAACAAGGTAATATGACAGTGACTGATTATGAGCGTGAATTTATTAGACTCAGTAAATATGCTTGAGAATGTATGTCTACAGAGGCTATTATGTGTAAAAGGTTTGAGAAAGGGGTATGAGGCTTATCTTGCTTTTGTGTTGAATACTAAAGACCCAGAAATGAAAGTTTAATCAATGCCCGTGGTGTGCGAGTATCTAGATGTATTTCCGGAAGAATTACCAGGTTTGCCTCCTGTTAGAGAAGTTGAGTTTGGTATTGAGTTAATTCCAGGTACCACACCTATTTCTATTACTCCTTATAAAATGGCCCCGTTGGAATTGAAAGAATTGAAAGCTCAGCTACAAGAACTAATCGATAAAGGCTTTGTAAGACCTAACAGTTCGCCATGGGGTGCACCAGTGCTATTTGTGAAAAAGAAAGATGGTTCGATGAGATTGTGCATAGATTATCGATAGCTCAACAAAGTAACTATCAAGAACAAGTATCCACTGCCCAGAATTGATGATTTGTTTGATCAGTTGAAAGGAGCCACTGTGTTTTCTAAGATAGATTTGAGATCCAGATATTATCAGATGCGAGGTAAGGAGTTAGATGTTCCGAGGACTGCATTCCGAACTAGGTATGGTCATTATGAGTTTCTTGTGATGCCATTTGGCTTAACTAATGCTCCTGCCGTTTTTATTGACTTAATGAATCGAATATTTAGGCCGTATTTAGATGAGTTTGTAATTGTGTTCATTGATGACATCTTGATTTATTCTCATGATGAAACTGAGCATGCAGAGCATTTGAGAACAGTTTTACAGATTCTGAGAGATAATCAGTTATATGCTAAGTTCAGTAAAAGTGAGTTTTGGCTCCGAGAAGTTGGATTCCTTGGACATATTGTTTCAAGTGAAGGTATTAGAGTTGATCTAAGAGAAATTTTAGCCATTGTCAATTGGAAGCCTCCTAGGAATGTTTCAGAAGTCAGAAGCTTTCTTGGATTAGCTGGTTATTATAGATGATTTGTGGAGGGATTCTCTACGATAGCCACCCCGTTGACGAGATTGCTACGGAAGGATGTTAAGTTTGAATGGACTGAGAAGTGCCAGCAGAGTTTTGACAAGTTAAAGGCATTGTTGATTGAAGCTCCCATCTTAGTACAGCCAGAACCGGGTAAAGAATTCGTTATTTACAGTGATACGTCTATGAATGGGCTCGGTTGCATACTCATGTAGGAAGGAAAGGTGATTGCTTATGCCTCTAGACAATTGAAGCCACATGAGAAAAATTATCCGACACATGATTTAGAGCTAGCTACTATCGTATTTGCATTAAAGATTTGGAGACATTATTTGTATGGTGAAAGGTACTGGATATTCACCGATCATAAAAGCTTGAAATACTTGATGACTCAAAAAGATTTGAAATTGAGGCAAAGAAGATGGTTGGAATTGCTTAAAGACTATGAGTTAGTGATTGATTATCACCCAGGTAAGGCCAATGTAGTTGCTGATGCTTTAAGTAGAAAATCTTTATTTGTATTGTGAGCTTTGAATACCAATTTGGCCATGTCGGATGATGGTTCTATTTTAGCTGAATTGAGAGCTAAACCGGTATTTCTTGAAGAAATTTGTGAAGCTCAAAAAGATGATAGTGAGTTGCAGGCTAAAAGAGTTCAATGTGAGTCAGGCATAGAATCAGATTTCCAGATTGGTTCTGATGGTTGTTTGATGTTTAGAGACAGAATATGTGTACCAAAGAATGATGAGCTTATTCGAAAGATTTTACAGGAAGCACATAGTAGTTCATTGTTTTTGCATCCAAGTAGTACAAAGATGTATAATGATTTGAAGAAATTGTACTGGTGGGTAGGAATGAAAAGAGATATTTCAGAGTTTGTTTCCAGATGCTTGATTTGTCAACAGGTAAAGGCAGAACATCAGGTACCTTCAGGATTATTGTAGCCTGTGCTAGTTCCGGAGTGGAAATGGGACAGAGTTACTATGGATTTTGTGACAGGGTTACCATTGACACTGAAAAAGAAAGATGTTGTATGGGTTGTGATTGATAAGCTAACTAAGTCGGCTCATTTTATCCCAGTCTGTATGGATTATTCACTTGACAAGTTGGTCGAGTTATACATTTCAGAGATAGTTAGACTACATGGAGTACCATTATCGATCATTTTGGACAGAGATCCAAGATTTACTTCACGGTCCTGGAAAAAGTTACAAGAAGCTTTGGGTACAAAGTTGAGTTTTAGTACGGCTTTTCATCCTCAAACCGACGGTCAGTCAGAGAGAGTTATTCAGGTACTTGAAGATATGCTTAGATGTTGTGTATTGGAATTTCAAGGCAGTTGGGAAAAATATTTACCATTGGTAGAGTTCGCCTATAATAATAGTTACCAGTCGAGTTTGAAGATGGCACCTTATGAAGCTTTGTATGGATGCAAATGTCGTACACCTTTATATTGGACAGAGCTTAAAGAAAGCCATATTTATGGGGTTGATCTAGTTAACGAAACAGAAGAAAAAGTAAAAGTTATCAGAGATTGTTTGAAAGCAGCTTCAGACAGGCAGAAGTCATATGCAGATTTAAAAAGAAAAGAGATTGAGTTTCAGGTTGGCGACAAGGTATTCATGAAAGTATCCCCGTAGGAAGAAAGTTCTCAGATTTGGCAGGAAAGGCAAGCTAAGTCCACATTTTATTGGACCGTTTCAAGTGATTGAGGGAGTTGGGCCATTAGCATATCGGTTAGCTTTACCTACTGAGTTAGAGAAGATTCAGGATGTGTTTCATGTGTCGATGCTACGACGTTATCGTTCAGATCCGTCACATGTGATTTATCAGACAGATGTTGAGATTCAGCCAAATATGACTTATGCTGAAGAACCGGTAAAGATTTTAGCTCAAGAGGTAAAGCAATTAAGGAATAAAAGTATTGCTCTTGTGAAAGTCTTATGGAATAGACATGGGGTTGATGAGGCTACATGGGAGCCCGAAGAGGCCATGCGAAAATAGTACCCAAATCTTTTCACAGGTAAGATTTTCGGGGACGAAAATCCCTAAAGGGGGGAGAAATGTAACATCCCGAAATAGGGCCTAATCGAAATAGTGGTTTCGTGACCATAAATCCGAGATAGAAATAATTATTTTATTGTTATGATGATGTTTATGATGTGATTGCATGATGGTGTGAAAATTTCGTGAAGAAATTCTATGCATAAAGTGCTTAATTTGAAATTAGGGACTAAATCGAATAAGTTGCAAAATTTGCATTCTAGAAGTTTTTAGTATAAAATTGCTTTGGAATATTAATTAGGAGGTTTTAAATAGCAATTTGACCAATTTCTAAGTTTATGGACAAAAATTGGACATGAGTGGAATTTTTGAAAGTTTAGTAAGGAATGGCATTTTGGTCATTTGGTTATTAACATGATTAAAAAGGGAAAAAGATGACAAAATTGCTATCATCTTCTTCATTAGCACCAAATTTTTCAAGGGTTCTCCATAGCTAGGGTTTGTTTCAAACTTCAAAGCTCCATAGTAAGTGATTCCAAGCCCTGTTTTTAATGTTCTTTACGTTTTTGGAGTCCCGGTAGCTCGATAAAGCTTATGCTAGCAATAATTTAAGTTAGGGTTCATATTTGGAAAAATACCCATAGGTGAAAAGTGTTTATTTTGATGTTTTATAATAGAATATAAGGTTTTAGATTATGTTAGACAACTTGTGCTACTCGGTTTTAGGTAAAAAGAGTAAAAGGGCTTAATAGGTAAAAATACATATTATACATAAGTGTATGTTATAGTAGGAATTTGAAGATGTTGTTGGTAAATAAATGATCAGCATGTCTTAAAATACAAGAATTTATGATAAATTTTGATTTCCGAGCTTTGGGGAAAAAGTGTAAAAATGCAAAAGTTTAGGGGCAAAAATGTAATTTTGCCAAAGTTTGAGTAAAGGACTGTTTTGATAAATGTGAATATTAAATAAGTTAAATTTGCTATTATAGATCAAGAAGAACAAAATTCAGGAGTAGATCGGGGAAAGGAAAAAGTAAAGGACTAAATTGTAAAGTTTAGTCACATTTTGTATCGAGGTAAGTTTACGGTTAATAAATGCAATATTCTTTTATTTTATATTAATATCATCAGTTTCCAGCATTTATATATTCATTTTATGATAATATTCCAAGTTAGATAGAAGAGAAGTTAATAGATAAGAAGTATCAGGAAGCCCCGTTGAACTTTAGGAATTTAGGGATACGAATGTCATGACATTTGAGGTTGACAGGACAGGACAGAAATGAGCCATGTAAGTCCATATAAGATATATGGATTTGGAGACAGGAATGAGCCATGTAAGTCCATATCATATATATGGCTTTGGAGACAGGAATAATTCATGTAAGTCTATGTCAAGGACATGGCATTGGTAGGATATTGTTAGATAGGAAAGACCCTAGTATCCTTAGTATTCTGAGCGGTTCAACAGGCCATTGTACAAGTTAAATTACAGAGAATTATCAGCAAGGGAAAGGTAGATTGTATTTATGAATATTGAAAAGCCAGGTAAGAAAGAAGGTAAGTGAATAAGGAAGAAGGTAGGAAATGAGATGTAAAGAAAGTTTATGATGCTAGGTGACATTATGCATAATTATCCATTGTGATGAATGTTGTGATTTATTTGCTTGTAAACTTACTAAGCCTAGTGCTTACTCTCTTTATTTCCTTATTTTATAGTTCTTGCCAAGCTCACTCGGGAATTGAAAGGAACGTCGGAGATCCGGACACACTATCAAAGGAATTTCTTTGGTATAGTTAGACGTTTCATTTCATGTATGGCATGTATAGGGACTTGGCTTCTTTTGATTTGATATGATCAATGAATGATGTGTAAATACTTGCTAGTGATTAGCTAATAGAATGGCTGATGATATACATGTTTAATAGTATGTATGATTGAGTAGTAACTATCACATGGAAATTAAGGAAAATGTGAAAGTAGCTTAAAAATAGATTCAAGTAGCAGAAATGATGTGACTTTGAAAAATCACTAAAAATAGTAGAAACATGTTTTGATGGTGAATAATATATGAAATTAAAGCTTATTGTGTCTATCTTCATATGGAATAACAAAACAGGTAAAGGTATTGTATTTTATGAGATATCTGAGTTTTAGTGAAATAGGGCCAGAGCAATTTCTGGATCCCCTATTCCAACTTTGAAAATTCAGCATAAATTTTAAAAAAATAAGTAGGTGGTGTAATTTATATTTTAAGAATCCTTATTGAGTCTAGTTTTAATAGAAATAAACGGCATAGTCATATGAATTTTTTACAGGGAGAAAAGTGGTTCACAGTAAGTAGAGGTCAGTGCAGTCGAGTTCTAAAATAGTGGTAAATTTAACTAATAAACTGTACTAATTGGCCCATCCAAAAATTCTAGAAAGAAATTATTGGGTAGATATATGAATCTAGTTTCAGGAAAAATTTACAGATCTTAATTTTGAGTTTTGGAACTCGAGATATGAATTTTTAAGCAACTATGACGCAGAATGGCAGCAAATTTCGAGAAGCTTAAATAAACGATTTAAGGTTGCTTAAGTGATAGATTAAGTTTAGTAGCGCCTCGTGCTTGATTCTGGCGATGGTCTCAAGTAAAGGGTGTTACATGGCGTCACTTAGCCACTCCACCACAAGGCTCTTTGATGCCATTTTTCCCTATTTTTATTTAAAAGCCCAACTACTCATCGCCCTGGTTCCTTTAATAATTAATTAAAAATTCCTTCACCTCAAAGTTTGAACCTAGAACTTCTCCAACACCCCTAGACACTCCAAATTTATTACACCCTTAAAGCCAACATGTCATTTGTCATTTTCTTGCTTACTAAAAAATTTTTTATGAGACCCAAAGCCCAAAGCCCAATTCATCTAGGCCTAAAATTCGGGGTGTTACAATTTCTATCACTTAAAATCCTCTTATGACTAAAACAATATACAATCAAACTTTTTTATAACATAGTTTATAGAAATCTCAAACTGGTTTTGAAATGTCTATACTTAAGCCCTGATATTTAGGACTAACAAATTTTCATTTTATCAAGTGATCGATTTTCATGGCTTCACTTCTAATTTAATCATTTAACACTACAATTTCAAGCATTCAATAATGGTAATCCTATGAAATCCTTAACAGTTTTAGATAAACAAAGAAGAAAAATTAAAATTTATGCAAAATAGGTTTGATTTAGCTTACTGTACAAGAGCACAAAGCTTGACCGACTTTTCTAGCTAAACAAAAAAGAAAAACGGTGATGGAGAGGATGAAGGAAAGAAAATGAACTGCCTCTTTCCATCAACTATGATACGGTATATAAATATATACATGTCTAATCTAATTATTAATCAAGATTAATATCATTATAAATAATGCCAGCACCTGTCCGACAACTATAGATAAAAATGGCTAAATTATCGTTTTAGTCCCTAATCGATCAACTTAATATCAATAGGAAAAGAAATCTATAATGGTCACTTCTACCACCTTTATGATTTCATCCCTGTACCATGATTAGTTTTTTAATTAATAAAATTAACAAACCATGTTTTCATATAATAATATAATAGACTAATAATTATTAAATATTAAAACTTACAGACTGAATCATCGGTAAATGGGATTTCAGAATAACCATTTTCGGTACCACTAAAAATAGGTCATTACATTCACAAACATTAACCTTTTCTGTTTGCTATCCTTCTTCACCTTAGTAGAATTAAGTATGATTGATACAAACTTCAATACCTTATTCTCAACAAGCTCCACCTTTTTTTATTCTTGCGAATATCTTGGATTGCTCTAGACAGTCCCATCATCCTATGCGGACCACAAAATAAGATGCCTTCTACTAGCTTCTTCTTACTCTCTTTGACCTTTTTGGTTGTAATAAAATGCATAATCAAACCAAGCCTCATTGATGCTCTATCTGGCTTATCATCCCCTTCGATGGCAGAAAGTACGAATCATTTTGGATAGTCCCTCACAATGTATGGACATTCACAAAGGAAGCATCTTATTAGCCCATTTGGTTTGTTCTTGGGCTTCCACTTTTCATTACGTAGTTTCCTATTAAAACTATCATCGTTCTCATTTTTAACTTGCCCTTCTTTATCTCCCCCACCATTTCCTTTTTCCTTAGGATTAGAAGGCTCGAACTTGTTTTTTCCTTAAAACAAGCTTGATTAAAGACTCCGCTACAGTCATTTCTTTGGAAAGTTTCTTCACTCATCGGCATTGTAACTTTTGCTTTGCCCAAGGCTTAAACCCATCCATAAAGGAGAAAAATGTCTTCATCTAATCTAAATAAGAAATCTGGAGCATGAGTTCGCTAAACTCCTTCACATACTCCCTGACTGTGTGTTATTGCGTAAGTCAGTGCAACTTAGCTCGAGCCTCATCCTCAACATACTTCGGTAAATCTGTCCTTTAAATTCACTATGGAACTCCTAAGTCCCCATAATAGATCCACATCGTCTCTCATCTGTGGACCTATGATGCCACCATAACAAAGCAACATCAATAAAATACATGGAAACAATATTTACCTTAGTAGCATCATCCATGATGCTTTTGGCATGAAAGTATTACTCTATTCCCCACAATAAGTTGTCCACATCCTTTCTGGGCCTTATTCCATTGAACTCTTTCGACTTCGGGTCTGCCTTAGGCTTGGGTGCAAACCACTGCCCAAAGCAGCTTTGCAGATATTGAGCTCCCCCTTAAGCTCTTCAATCTGTTTCTTCAAGGTCAACACCATAGCCTTGAGAGCTCATTTTTCTCAGTCAACTTGCCCACAGTGGTATTGAAGACTCCTTAAATCAAATCCATATTATCATTGAGGGCTTTCGCCATTTGATCATTGAGCTAATCCTACTTTGATTATAGCTTTTTGGTGTGCCCATCAACTTCTTCAATGATTTTCCTCACATCGCACATGGATCCCTTAAGTTTGGCGACCCTGCCATCTAAAGCTGATAACATACCCTTTGAGCTTCTAGCTATCATACCCTTCCCACGGGTTTCTATAGGCTTCACTTACTCGTCTACCCCTTTCGACATCTTAAATGACGCCTTCAACACTGGCTTGGATACCAACTATCACTGGGCTAGAACTTTAGTTTAACAAATTTTGCAGCCTTAGGTGATTTCTTTGCTTTAAATCCAACTAAGTCAACCTAACTACAGCAAAGTGTGAATCCTCTTAAAATTTCTCTAAGGTATCGAATAATATAGCAGAAGCAACTCAAAAGTTAAAGAGTGATGACATAATTGAAAATGCCACAAGAATCTAATGCAAACCAAGTTTTTGAGTAAATTCTCTCAAGTTTATTCTTTAACTCAAGAATAGAATACAATGGGATTCAATGGATGCTTACAAATGAAGGGTGAGGTCTGTATTTATTTTTGAGCTCCCCCAAAACCAACAATACAGATTGAGTTGCATCGACAGTCAAGATTAGAGCCTATCTAAAATTGAGAGTCTTAAGGGATTTAAACTCTATACATCTTTACCCCGTAGGATTTACTTTAATTACTTTGGTAACTCTAGTTTTACTAAAGTGTTTCACTGGGCCACCAAGGCTTTAAGTAGATGGGTTTTCCATATGTTCTACAAGTGGGGCCAATTCAAGCGAGTCAAATAAGCCCCTTAAATCAGTTAACCTCCATGGGGCATTCTGTGCATAATAGTCACGAGCTTTGATTCACGGCCCATGACAATTACACTTGCTAAAATCATTACCTATTTTTATTATTTAAATCAACACTTCAACATCCCAAGTAAATAGGCTGCTTTATGTGTTTCATCTATTGGTATTTAATATGTATCTTCCTCTTGATGAATAACAAGCCATAGAAATTTTCTTTTGTTATTTTCTCACGAGTTATAGCTGGAAAGGATTTCAGTTTTGGGTAAGTATCATGGAGGTCCCTGTACTATGAGTCATATTACATTTTTTCCCTTTTACTCAAAAAATGGGAAATTAATCTTTGTACATTAGATCCAAGAGAAAACTAATCCTATTAAAAATTTCATCTATTCTTCTACTAAAAACTGGTATATATACATCAGCATGAGGTACACGTGGCACTATTTGATTATTTTATTAGTCACGTCAGTTTTTAACAGTACAAATGAATGAAATTTTTAACAAAAAGGAAAAGTTTACTCAGATCTAACATATAGGAACAATTTTACCTAGTTTTTTGAGTAAAAGAGGCAAATTACAATCTGACTCTTAGTGTAAAGGTCATTTTTGTCAGTAAAACTTCTAAATGTATATCATAATTGAAGCTTCCACAATGTTGATAATTACCAATGATCGCTTTATTTACTTTTATTGAATTCCATAAAGAATCATGCATTAATTACATCTTTCTTTTTTCCTATAAATATCACCTAGGTTGTAGTTAAGATCTTCCAATCACTAAGTCTATTTTCACATATCTGTGTTCTTATATCTCTATACATTTTTATGGAACATATCCTTATTGTAATTCATACCTTCTAATAATGAGGTTTATGAGTATTGAAATAGGTTTCAATCTCTTTTAAATTGGTGAACCGAGGGCAAGGTTCCGAGTCGGATAGAATTGACATAATCTTGAGGCATATGAGCTGACATTCCAGGTTTTACTAATCCCATTATCCTCAACGTTATCATAACCCAGTTTTCTTTGTACTCTGGACCTTTCATGTAAGGAAGAATGAAAGCCCTAATAAGCTCCCAAACTGCAATCATCCTTTTTGGTATCGCCCATAGCCAAGAGAAGTAATTCTTGTTCGGTTCTTCTAACAAAACCTGCATTTCAAAAATTTGTTCTCAAACCGATCCCTACTCTTATTCCTATTGTTCTAAAATCTATAGTTTGGGGATAGACTACTCAATAATCAAATTGGTTTCTATTATTTGAAAATATTTTTATTAGATTAGAAAAAGGGTTTCAAAGAAAAAATAGAAGCATTTAAAATATGTGTTAGGCCCAAGCTTTAAATTTTAAAGTCTAAGCTTTACGTGCCCTGTTTTCAAGTTTGGCTTATGTTATTTTTTATTTTATATATTATAAAATTTATATGATTTTAAAATTAAATATATTACACTACAATAAAAATATTAAAAAATATGTTAATTTGTTTATGTTTAAAATTTTTATTAAAAAAATAGTAAAAGATATATAATTATCAAATATTTAATAAAAATAATTATATTTTAAAATTAATATATATATATATATATAGAGAGAGAAAGTTTAAATGGACTTTTAGTAGCTATTTTTAAATATTAGTGAGTTTAGACAAAGTTTGATGCTGTTATTAATACTATACATAAAGTTGGCCGAAATCCGGTCCAACTTGATTCATAAACATGTATATTAAGGAGTTGTAGAAGAATATGAGAGTTATTTTAAATTAAAAAGGCGTAAATCCTAAAATTATTTATGAATTTTGGTTTAATGTGTAATTTTATACATAAAATTTTGATTTGACCTAATTCTCACAAATTATTAACACAATTATTGATATAACATCATTTTATATTTATACATTGCATACACAAATAATTATATTTATCAAATATAAAAATAAATTGATATATTTATTTAATTAAATGTTTATGGTGAATCAAAATTAAAGTTTCACGTACAGATTTGAACTACAATCAAAGTTTCATGTCTATAATTACACCAAGCCAAAATTCATATATCAAATTATACATTAAATTAAAGTTCATGTATAATTTTGAAATTTATCCTAATTAAAAATAGGGGACTTACCTTCCCATTATAGAAGCTGTTGAAATAGAAGCAGGGTCCAAAATGCTTGGAAAGGAAGGTGTCATCATCAGGGGGAACCCTAGCCACCATGTCATTGCTGTAAACATACCTGAAATATTTCACATCAAATTTCCTCAACTTGTCAATCATAAACTCCCCAAACTTATGGTCCCCAACCCTAGGTTGCCCAAAGGTGTAAACAGCTTCCAATTTCTCCAATAACCATTCCTCCTCATGTAACATTAGGACAGCAACAAAAAGTACTGCTAATGCCGAACCTAAGCTGTGCCCTGTTACTATTAACCTGGCATCTTGATTCTCTTGCAAAACCTCCCTCAGCTTTTGTCTGAGAGTGTAGTAAGCAAATTGATGTTGGTGAGTGGATTGTTGGATCTCTTTAGGCCAACCCTTGGTCTTTTGCATGCCTAGAGCTTTCATAAAACCACTATGGATCTTCCCCTTACCCATTTCTTTAAGCTCATACCAAGATATATCAACGTTGGTCTTCCAGTCGTAGGCACTAAATGGTTGGGTGCCTCTAAATGCAACCACTATCAAGTTTGGGTTAGACTGTGTGTCTTGCATCATGAAGGCTTGTGTTGTACTTTGTTCTTCGAAATCTGTCAAACACATAGCTAAGTTAGGATTGAAGAAAATATAAAAGAAAAATATAGAAAAACTAAATTAGAATCCCTTAAATTGTGATCTATTAATCATATGTTCATTGTTTGAAGAATAATTTAAATTCAAAATCATATAAAAAATCGAATCAAATATTCGACCTTCCTATCGATTTAATAGTTCAATCAAATTGAACGTTTTAATATTTTGTTAATCTTTTTATTGTTTAAACCTATCTTATCCTGTACCCTTAGGCCTTAGGTTGAATTTTAGATGTTGAATCTCAAAAGATTTGAACGTAAAAAATATAGCAAATTATGCGATAAAAACTATTTCCTCTCATGGATTAAAAATGTCATAGTTGATATTTTTTAAAACTATATGTTTTTAATTTTGACCTGATTATTATAAATATTGTTATGATTTTCATTTATGCTTCGTGTTAGGTAAAATATATTTTTTTTGTTAATTATAGAGTAGAAATTTAAAAGTTGCAATATGCTCTAAGTTCTTATACTAATCATATATTTAGAATTTAGTCTTCATACTTTTATTTGATAGAATTTATTTTCTCTACTTTTCGAGTTTAAAAATTTATGTCAATTTGTTAACACTGCTAAAGTTTATTTGCTAAATTTATTGGTGCAACAATTTGAAATTTAAAAAAATACTCAGTTGGTATGCATACAACAAAATAGCATTGTAATAGACTTAAATTTAATAAACAATTTTACCAGTGTTAATAATTTATAAAATTCACATAAACATTTTAATTGAAATGAAGCATTTAGACTAACTAATGACATTTTATGAGTTGAGATACCAAATTATTTTAAAATTGAAGTATAAAGATTGAATCGCAAATTTAAACGAAATATAGGGATCAAAACTAAAAAATTAACTATTCTTATATAATCTTAAAAAAGAAAATTAGGATCATTATATTATTATATAAAAAAATGGAAATGACTAGGTGTCAAGTAAAGAAAGCCCGAAAGCGATCCTTTTATATATAGTAGTATAGGTTATAATTAATTAAATTTTATAAAATTATATTTGAAAATCAAATTATTGAAAGTTTATAACATTTTCATTTTTTTTTTATAAATAAGAGGTAAAATCTGAGGATTTTTACCACTAAAAATTAAAATATGACAAATTTAGCGGAACATATGGAGT
This sequence comes from Gossypium stocksii, assembly GCA_020496765.1. Lineage (NCBI taxonomy): Eukaryota > Viridiplantae > Streptophyta > Magnoliopsida > Malvales > Malvaceae > Gossypium > Gossypium stocksii. The sequence goes on along the minus strand of CM035624.1, from coordinate 32,629,550 downwards.
ATATAATTATATAACTATAACGTTTATATATATTTTTTAAATTGATTGATTAATTCAATGTTGTGGATTTAAAATTTTTATATAAAAATTAGTATAAGTGTAATATTAATGTTACATTTTATTGGAATTTTCACATGTTTTAATTATTTATTAGCTATAAATTAATCATAATTGGTAGAAATGAGAAGAAAAATATTTTGTATATTTTGAAGAGGTCTTATTTTTTTACAAGAGTTTTTACTTATATTTTTAATTACATGTTTAATTTGCACTAATTATTCTTTATCTTATATTCAACTATTTTAAAACATATTTATTAAATACGTTTTTTCCTGCAAAACATAATATGGTTTATTTATAGAGGTTCCGGCAAAGCTATTGTAAGAACTAATCCTATAATTATTTTAGTATAAATATAACATTTATAATTTTCAAAATCCGCTATTGAAATTCCTTACCCATTCATTTGGATTTCTTCGAAGTTAAAACACAAAATTTGGAAATTAATTAACCAAAAAATTAATAGAGAATCGTTACATCTTCAATTATCACAATTGAAGCATTCAATAAAGTTTGATTTTTTATGTATTTTTATAGTTTAATAAATTCAGAAAAATAAATATGATTTGAATTTAAGTGATTATGTATTTCATTAATTAAAGTTACATTTGATTTTTATATTAAATTTTTATAAAATTGTTATATGAATATTTTCACTAGATGTTAAGTACGTCATAATCTAATTTTATTAAAAGCTGTGAAGTCACTTGAAAAATGAAAAAAATCACATGATTCTAACATACCGTTCCAAAAACTGTAGAACTTCAAGAATTTCATCTGCAAAAAATAATGTTAGAATGTCATTTAAAAAAAAAAGTACAAAGGTTTACTAGGAAAGTTTGGTTAATGTACAATTTTATTAATGGTTGCCTTAAATGCAAATATCACATAAATTTAAGGAAAAAAAACCTTCCAATGTTGTATGATAACGGTTTTAATGAAGGCTTCATTCTCGTAAGAAAGTTTGGACGCCATCATAGACAGCAACGCTTTATATTTGGGGTCGCCAGGTTTAATGTTGTTGTCTAATTCAACGCGAGTATCCACATTTCCTAACATCGATCTGTACATCTCCGATGATTTTTCAGGCCACACTAATTTCCCTGCACCATTATACCCTTTTAGATTACCAATTTTTCCTGCAAACCAAATTAAACAGAACAGAACAAAATGAAACCTTTCATAAGATTGAGTAGGATGCCCAATAAACCACCGTTGTATGTTAAAAGATTCAGCAAAGTCACGACCACAATCCCTGTCAGGGCTAAAGGTATTCTCACCAAACTGAGGAGCTTCTGAAGGAGAACCATGCCGAAGACGACCAATCTGCGACGAAACCGATGGTTATGCTGCTCCGGAGCGTCGATGAATCTTTTTTGTTTCAATTTAGAGGAAAAAAGTAGACCCAAAAGATCCAAGTAACTTGCTTTTTCCGAGTTGATAATGAAGCAATCGTCGTAAAAACGATTCTTGTTACTAGCCATTGCAAAAAATGAACTAGAGAAAGAGTTGCTTTATCAACGTGTTCTACAAATTGATTACTGAATATTTGCAGGAAACTAGCCAAGGGGATGTTAATATTTATAATGTGCGGTTAACTATCAAGCATGAAAACCTAATGGAAAGACGTTTAGTACAAGCACAATGAAGCATGGAAATAGAAATGCTTATTTAATCTGCCTTTCCTATTAGCTTTTGTCATTAATGGCTGCAAGTAATCAGGTTAAACAAATCAAAACTCATTTTCACATTGTTTATTGAATGACATTACAGTGTATGTTGATTAGTTTCATCATCTTCTTTTTTTTTTTTTTTTTTAAATTTGATCCGATGTTTAAAAAGTCGAATATAATGTTGGTGTAAAAACTTATAGATTGACTGTGAACAGCACATTCACTCAAACATTCTTAAAAAAGAAACAGGAAATTAAACATTTTAACTTTTTAATAAGTAATATCTCATACTTCATTATTACTGTATAAATTTATATAAGTAAACTTATATATATTATTTTAATAAAAATCAACAAATATTTTCGTTCGAGTTTTAACTTTATTAATAGCATTATTATTGTAACAATGAGGAAAATGTGGACTCAACACGTTTTAGGTGTCTTTTTCTTCCAATTTTAAATGATTTATATTTATGTTTAACCATAAAATATTTTGTTTGTTTTGAAGGACATGCTTGAAGATAAATGTTTTTAAAAAAAACATTCATGATTAAGTTTATAGAAAAGTTAAATTTAACTCTTGAAATGATAAAATTAAGTTAATTTAAGTCGTGATAATTTTAGTTCAAATTTTATTATTTTCATTATGTGTATTTATTTTTTTAAATTTATCAAAATGTAAAATATATAATTTTTTTCAAAATAATATTTATTTTTTTATAAAATAAAGAATTTTTAATAATTTTCTAACCCAACTAAAATTGAATTAATGTACTTAATATATAGTATAAATGTATATGTATGATTGTTTTCTATTTTTGTTTTCTGCAATACTATTAAAATAGAATGAAATTATTTGAGACGAGAGAAAAGGATATCTTCCATAGAGGTAGAAATTGAATCATAGTTTGTGTATTTATTTTTCAATGCTATTGACTCTTTACAATATTTTATTGATAAAAGGTAAGTAAAATAAGGTATTTAAATAAATTTGAAGATATGCTTTACAGTAATAATCTTTTTGTAAGAATATTAGATTATAAGGTAGGTAACTCTATCCTTACCCCAAATAAAAATATGTTTCATAGTTTTCTAAATAATTTGCTTGTTTTATTTATTTCTTTAATTCATTTTTATTAATATAGTATGTTACATATATATTTATTTATACACAGAGTTGATAAAATAGGTTCAAACTTAGAAAAATTTGAGTTTAAGGAAATTTGAGTCCGAATTGATTTGAACTTCAAATTGACTCGAGCCCGAGTTTAGACCCAATATAGAATCAATCTAAAACCTGGAAAATCTGAATTTATAAAATATATTTTAATATTGTATAATTACAATAAAAATTTATAAATAACAATACATCATTATGTTAAATTAAATTAAAAATTTTCCTAAAACCATTAATTATGAATATAAAATAAACTTTAATGCAATTATTTTATATTGTATAATAATTATTGAAAGATAATAATTATTTAAAATTATAAAATTTAAAATTAATGATTATATAAAATATAATGATGTGATATATTAATTTAATGATATGAAAATTAAATTAAACTGAAAGAATTCGCCTAACGAATTTGTTAAACCTTTAATTAATGAAAAAAACAAATTTGTGTATTCATTATACTTGTAATTCATATGAAAAAGGAACATCAAAACCTCTTAGAATAATTTTTTTTTTTAATTTGAGACATTTTGATGAATACAAGCTTGAATTACAAAAATAGTCAAATAACATGAGTTTTGTGTTTATTTTTAGCATATTCCAAAAATTCTATAGCAAAGCAAAATAGGTTATATAAGTGCACATGGACAAAATTTGGATAACTTTTTATTATCTTTATAATACTTTACTTATATTTTAACATTTTATAACATTTTATGATTTTGTAGTTTGTTAAAAAGAATTTATTAATTATCGATAATTATTAGAATTATTACAATTCTATAATTATGTTATAATATTTAACAACTTTTTAATAAATTTTAAATTTTTTTGAACTACATCTAGAATGAACTATATAAATAAGTGTTCAGATTCAAATAAATTTAGACGTTCTTTTATCTAGGTTCATTCAAAACATGCATTTTTAGTATTTTTATAAATTTTAGGATTCTAGTTTTTAATATATGGCACGTGATATGTAACATCCCTTACTTGAGTCCGACGCCAGGACAGGGTACGAGGCATTACCATACTTAATCTTGCTCAAACTTACTAAAATGAACCTTAATTCTTGCTCCAATTTAAAACTTGTGCAAACACATTCTTGGTAATCTTATTATGAGCCTACAAGGCCTAAAACATACACTGGAAGTGGTTTGAAACCAATTTGGGGACTTTCAAGCTCTAAGAAAATCTTTTTGCTTGAATCAGGGACACACGCTCGTGTGGGATGGGACACGCCAGTGTGGGCAGGCCGTGTGGTCGCACACGCCCTTGTCCCTGGCCCGTGTAGAATTTATTTTGTCTTTCAAACCTACAGGGGTTTTGACACGGCTTGAGCACACACCCGTGTCCATGGCTCATGTCCCTTACACGGCATAGGCAACCCCATGTCCATAAAATTTGACTTAACTCAAAGAAAAACTTGAATTTTCACATGGCTAGAGCACACGCTCGTGTGATCATCTCGTGTGCAACACTGACTTAGCTAATTTGGATACAAGGGACACACGGTCTATCAACATGCCCATGGGGGCTGACCGTGTGTCACACACGGCCTAGGCACACTCCTGTGTGCCCAACCGTGTGGACAACTTTAGGCTATTTTCTAAGCCTTTTGCCACCCTGAAATGAACCAAACACAATGCCAATCCAAAATCACAACTAGTGGCACAATTGAAAATCCAAACATTCACAAATATGCCATTCAAACTATAACCTCATTGTAACACCCTAAACCTTTATCCGTCGCCAGAATTGAGTTACAGGTATTACCACATTACACATGCAAGATCTTGGCAAACACTTAACCTCATAAATCATATGAAAATTATTAATTCATACTTTCAATTCAACAAAACATTAAAAAGATAACTACTCAAGTGCATAAAATTAATAGCATATACTAAACTTGCACACAATTATTAAAAACCTTTTAAAAAAATAGACACTTTTCCTATGGTCAATTTAAGGTCATAACCGAATGCAATCAAACCCAAAAAAAATATAAAGATTTTTCTATGTCTCAAATGGTCTAACATTAATCATTTTGAAAGTAGTCTTATACAATTACTACTCAACATTTCATTCGGCTATGTGCTAATGATCATAATTAAAACCTAAATCTAATACTTAGGTAATATCAAAGTTCAAATCTTAGCTAAATATTTCATACAATACTTTCAACTTGGCAAACCACATAACTATGCATAAAATTTAAATATATATACATCAACCACCAAAATCACTTCATATCCATCAATTCTCACATAAATATATATATATATATATATATACGATTTCATAACTTTATCAAAACATCACACATTTTTACTAAACCAGCCTCACTAATACACAATTTAAAGTGAAATCCAACTTAACAAAATGACCAAGCCATATTCGCATGGCATAGGTTATACAAGTCCAAAATAAACAAAATACATATCCGCTTATACATGCCATAAGATCGGAAATGAAAACATCTTAAAAGTACCGCAGATAGACGATAGTGTGGATGACTTCGATAATGAATCCCAGAGCTTGTAACTTTCAAACGAGATCTATAAAATGGAACAAAACACAACATTCACAGTAAGCAATTTAGCTTAGTAAGTCTTAAGTAATTTAAACAACTAAACTCATTTATGCACATTTTTCGCATATGACTTTAATCTTTTATACCAGCTCACAAATCAAGATTTCACTTTATAAACAAATACTACTTATAAAGTCAAATATCCAAAACCTCATAACATTAGCTAAGTAAATCACTATTTGGCCGAATATGCATAGTCACATTGTGTGCACATAATGAAATATTATTTCATTTAAAACCGAATTCAGATAGTCAAAAGCATCTAAATACTTCAATGCCATCTTTAATTCAACTTAATCGAACTAGTTTATAACACCATATCCACCTTTAATTTCTACGTTTATAAACACATATATAACATATAATTTCGTATATATTTCCACAAAGACCGAATGTACATATATATATTCACACGACCACTTCACATATACTTCTCATTTCACCTCAATAATTCAATTCACTTTATTCTCATGTGCATAAATAAATTATACATACCTGAACAACTTAATTTATTGAACGAATTCAAATGCTGTATTAGCACAAATCCTCATAGTCTTAGACTTTTATCAATTCACCGGTAATTAGCCTGCTAGGTAAAATCCTAAGTTCATCACTGGCACAAAGCTTGCTAGACTTTCAAAGTCTGATACTCATTCACCGACATTATGCCTGCTAGGCTCGAAGCCTGTTTATAGCACCAGCTTATAACTTGCTAGGCCAAAAGCCCGAATAACAATTAGAAGATAATTTCACAAAATCATAACTGTATCAAAATCATGTACTTATGCATTTCACATAAAGCACCCACATCAATCAAACTTTAACTTCATTCGATTCTGAACTCATACTAATCATGTTCATATACCACAACCATATCCATTAGATACAAGCATCATTCGGATATATATATATATATATATATGTATATATATATAGTTATACATCTCAATCACTTTTCTTTCACATTCACTGCATACTTATTGTTCAATCCGAAATCATATCACAAAACTTATCTCATGTCATATTTGCCATTCGGCCATATAAGCATAAGGCCACATACCAACATTTCATCTTACCATTCAACTAAATGCATACATTACAAAGAATGCTTATTTCTCATAATTTACATCAAGTCATAATCGAATGTAATTTACGTTTAATTACTTAAAACTTATCTCGAATGTCGTCGAATAACTACGGATCGGCTATTCAATTATTTTCGCTTTCCCCTATCCGAATTTGGCTGTCTTTGCTCTTAAGCTAAATTAAAAAAATTTAACTTATTACAACTCAATTATCCATACCTATGGCCGAATATAGCAAGAAAACTAAATAGGCTTTACTAGCCACACTTAGCTCAATTATACTATAATCTTACTCACCATTAATCACATTCGGCAACTTTAACAACCAAATTAACATCTAACATAGGTTTCACAATTTATCAAGCATAATCGAATACCATTTAAAAGTTACCAAAGGCATACCATTTGTCATACCCACACTTACACATCTCAAACCTTCCATTCATCATTCAATTTCAATCATTCAAAGCTCAATTTAACAATGACTTGATTAATTCAAACAAAGACAATTTCCTTTCCTAATAACACATATACGGCAACCTCAATTCCATTCTTCTTAAAATGTATTCAAACTTAATCATTCATATTAAACTCATTCGACCATTATATTCAGCCATCATATAATCAGATTTTAACATCTAAGCATCACTTTCTAATATCTATCAAAATTTCACAACCTAGAACAAGTTGCCGAATACACATATACTCATTAATTCAAGAACTTAAGCCATGGGCTAACTAAGCAATGCATTAACCATGTGTAACATCCCAAAATAGGGCCTAATTGGAATAGTGGTTTCGTAACCACAAATTCGAGATAGAAATAATTATTTTATAATTATTTTAAGGTCTATATTATGATTGCATGATAGTGTGAAAATTTCGTGAAGAAATTCTATGCATAAAGTGTTTAATTTGAAAGTAAGGACTAAATTGAATAAGTTGCAAAACTTGCATTCTAGAAGTTTTTAGTATGAAATTACTTTGGAATATTAATTAGGAGGTCTTAAATAGAAATTTGACCAATTTTAAGTTTATGGACAAAAATTGGACATGGAGGGAATTTTTGAAAGTTTAGTAAGGAATGGCATTTTGGTCATTTGGACATTAAATGAAATAAAAAAAGAAAAATAACACAAAATTCATCATCTTCTTCATATGTTGTTGCCGAATTTTACTCTCCACTATAGCTAGGGTTTCTTCAACTTTCAAGCTTCATAGTAAGTGCATCCAATCCCCGTTTTTAATGATTTTTACGTTTTTGAGATCCCGGTAGCTCGATAAAGCTTATGTTAGCAATATTTTAAGTTAGGGTTCATATTTGGAAAAATACCCATAGGTGAAATTTGTGTATTTTGATGTTTTATGATAGAATATGAGGTTTTAAATTATGTTAGACAACTTGAGCTACTCGGTTTTAGGTAAAAACGAGTAAAAGGGCTTAATTGGTAAAAATACCTATTGTACATAAGTGTATGTTATAGTAGGAATTTGAAGATGATGTTGGTAAATAAATGATCAGCATGTCTTAAAATACAAGAATTTGTGATAAGTTTTGATTTCCGAGTCTTGGGGCAAAAGTGTAAATATGTAAAAGTTTAGGGGCAAAAATGTAATTTTGCCAAAGTTTGAGTAAAGGGCTATTTTGATAAATGTTGATATTAAATAAGCTAAATTTGCTATTATAGATCAAGAAGAACGAAATTCGAGAGTAGATCGGGGAAAAGAAAAAGTAAAGGACTAAATTGTAAAGTTTAGTCACATTTTGCATCGAGGTAAGTTTACGGTAAATAAATTCAATATTCTGTTATTTTACATTACTATTGTCAATTTCCAGCATTTATATATTCATTTTATGAAAATAATCAAGTTGAATATAAGGTGATATGACAGAGAAAAGCAGTAGAAAGTCCCGATTGAACCTTAGGAATGTTAGGATACGAAATGTCATGACATTAGGGGTCGACAGGACAGGATAGGATAGAAATGAGCCATGTAAGTCCGTACTAGATATACGGCTTTGGAGACAGGATTGAGCCATGTAAGTCCATATTGGATATATGGCATTGGAGACAAGAATAGTTCATGTAAGTCCATGTCAAAGACATGGCATTGGCAGGATATTGTTAGACAGGAATGACCCTAGTATCCTTAGTATTTCAAGTGGTTCAACGGGCCATTATTCAAGTAAATGTACAGTGAATTATCAACAAAGGAAAGGTAGATTGTAATCATGAAAATGAAAGGTCAGGTAAGAAAGAAGGTAAGTGAAGAAGAAGAAGGCAGAAAATGAGATGTAAAGAAAGCTTATAATGCTAATTGATAGTTTGCATACTTATCCCATATGATGAATGTTGTAATTTATTTGCTTGTAAACTTACTAAGCCTAGTGCTTACTCTCTTTATTTCCTTCTTCTTATAGTTTTTGCCAAGCCACTTGTAACACCCCTATCCCGTAACCGTCGCCGGAATAGGTAAGGGGCATTACCGGACTTGTAACTCATATCAGAACAGTAAAAATTTGAACTTTTTCTTGAAATAAAGAACGTTCATTTAGATAAGTACTAAACACAGCCAGGGATAAAATTTAAACTTCTATAAGTAAACATTCAAAAGATGCCATTTTCGTATGGCTTATATACAATAGTCAAAATATCATTCTACTATATTGTCTATCCTATACATGCCATAAGCTAAGTTCAATCGCATGGTTGCCGTAATGGTAGATAGTGTGACGAAGTGCTGACGATCCCCGAGCTGGTAGTCAGAATCCACCACCTATAGACCAAAAACATGAACGAACAGAGTAAGCTTTCATAAGCTTAGTAAGTTTTAAGCAAAACAATAATTTTGTTGAATCAATGACCTTTTTTTTTTTTTCACATATACTTAATCTAGCTAAAATCTCATTTGACCCAATATACCTAGCCAAAATTTCACATAATTTAATTCACCTTTCTTTAGCCTTGAATTTTAAGTCACAAAGTGTTTTCATTCAATATCATTGGTCATTCATTTTCAACTGTTCGAAGAAGTTAATCTAGAGCTTCATCTCGAACCATAATATCAATAAACGCGTCACTTGGCTATCACATATATACTTTCGAATAATAATGACCTAGATGGTCGAATATTTCCAAAGCACATTCTTCATCAACTGAAGTTGGATTCACATGGTAAGCACATTCTTCACCAATTTACAACTTTCAAGAATCCTTTCCACTTGTTCATAATCACATCCATATTTTCAAGTATTTCAACATGACAAGTACTAAATTACCGTAGGCACATAACAAACCAAACATATTCCTTATCACATATACGTAAGTTTACAGAATATAATCCTTACCTTGTACTGGCACATCTAGCCGAACCCAACCCACACTCAAATCATAAGGCCTTTGGGCAGAATATGCACTAATACATAAGAATATTTCATCACATACTTCATTATACAAGCATACTGTGACAGCCTTAAATTGACCCTAGTCGGAATGTGGTTTCGGGACCGTGAAACCGAGGCATAAAAATAATTTAATATTTATTTAGATGCCTATTATATGTGTCAAATCATGTGTGACATTTTTGGAGTTTTAATTTAGTGTTATAAATGTGAATTTCACTTAAAAAGGGCTTGGTTGTGAAACTTTGAAAGTATGTTAGGTAAATGTGTGATGACTTAATAATTGCATTTTTAAAAAGGTATGACCTTGCATGTCAAATTTCCCTTTTTAGGGTGAGTGGCCGGCCATGATGTGTTGATAAGCACTAAGTGTGAATTTTCTTTAATATTTTAGTAAGAAATAACTAAATAATGGGATAAAGAAAAGAAGGAAAAGAAAAATGTGGGGGTTGAATTACAATGCCGTATGAGGCATAATTATTAAGATTGGGGGGTTTATGAAATAAATAAACCAAGGGATATATGCATGGACCATTCAGCCATGGGATAGTGGGAAGGTTATTATTTTATGATGTCTATTATGGTAAATTGATAAATGAACTCATGCATGATAGGAAATTAAACAAATAAACTTCATTTTTGTCTTTCTTTGGCCGAAACAAAAGAGTAAGAGAATAGAAAGAAATTGTGAGCATTCGGCTATGGGGTTTCATGATATTTAAAGGTTAGTAATGTATTTCTTAGTAAATTTATTTTAAAATATGATTCTTGAGTTCATATTGTAGCCAACCCACGATTTTGAATTTTTGGATTGATGAGCATTACCACATTCGGCAAATTTAGAAAACTTTGTTAGTACAATCGAATGATCAATGTGGAGTGTGAGTTGCTATAATCTTGTGTTTGATGTGTGAATTGGATTGTGGTAGTAAGAGAACTAAGTAGTCACTACTTGTGGCGTTCGGCTACTTTGAATTAAATGAGGAACATGTACTTGGATTTGAAAATATTAGCTAAATTTCTAATATGTACTTATAGGATGACGGAATATGAGTTTTGATTTTAGCATGGTTAGAATCGACTAGTGTAATGGGGTTTTATGCATAGTTGATTTGGGGAAATTAACCTTGCCGTGTTCTTGCTAATAAGAGGTGAATTGATTATTATATTTTTGTGTGGTGCCGAATGTGTTCTTGAGGTATTGATAAAATTAGCTTTGAAAACAAAATGTGAAATATTTACATTGGTTATAAGTATTTGGCCAAAAGTGAAATTTTGTGAAAAATACATTGATTTGTGATTGTTGAATGCGATATACGGGTTGTATGTATATTCAGTTATATGATATTTTAAATAGGGAAATAAGCTCAAAGAAATATGAACTATATGTGTTCACTTATAAGTTGCCGCATAAATCTATATGTGTTTCTTTGTGAAGATTTTTGCATTTCTGTTTATCAAGATTTGGCAAGGCAATTAACCTAGTTAGAATTTGGTTTTGAATTAAAGCTCAAGAGCAAGGAAATAGAGTCGGATCGACGTTAAGCAAAGCTGGTCGAGTAATCAAAATATATCGTACGAAATTGTCGAAGTAAGTCTTTAAGTGTTTGGTTGATTTTTTTTAAAAGCTTACTGGTCTAATGAAAATAGCTAAGAGACTATCATCAAAATTTTACTATTAAGCCGAATGAAATTAATGGCACATATGTATGTTATGTATATATTGAACGATTAATGTGAGTCATGTGAATGTGTTTGTAAATATATATATATATATATATATATAAAATAAAGATAAATGACTAAGGTGGAATATACATATGTATTTGCGTATATGTAGGACGGCCGAAATAGGTAAATGTGATTCGCATATATGCTTATGTGCTTGTAGCGTAGCCGAATGATCAAATTGTGAATGAGAAGTGAGAAGTAAATGAGAATTGGTTGTATACTCTTATATTCGGCCTAATGGGATTTTGTATGTGAATAAATGTTACATGTAAGTATGTGTTTACAAATTGAGCTTGAATAGTTGATTCAAGAACGACATGGTAAGTTTTTGAGTAATGGATTTTAGTCCATGACATGATGAAATTAAAGTACATATGCGTAACATATAGATTCAGACTTAAAGGTCATACTTGAATGTTGTTGTGGAAAAGCTAATTTGTGCAAAGGTTAGAAGTCAAATGTTACCTTGAATTTGGTCATCATTTGAAATGAAATTTTACCCTTTGTTTATGATAACTGAACCGAATGTCCTATGACTAGTAAACATGCCATGATTGTATTCGAGTAAGGGGAATGATTTTTGAATGTGATATGATATATATATATATATATGCGAATAATACGCATAAGTAAGTTCTTAAGTATTTGAGTTGATTTTTCTAAAAGCTTTAAGTAATTTAGCATGTCTCGTATCTTTATCAATTGATGCTACTTACACGAATGATCTTGGTTGAGTGTGAGATTTGATATGAAAGGTACATAAATAGATATGTTCCTTTTGGTTAATAGTATGCATAAGATTAAGGTAAGAGTCCTATATGTGCTAAGGTGTATCAAAACTGATTGACTAAATTGTTTGTTAAGGAAGAGACTAAGATATGTATTAAGACCGCATGTGTTAGTGTGTATATGTGATAAGGCCGATCGGTCAATATTAGATATGTGTAAGATGTGTATTGATATATGTGTACAAAGTGAGAATGAATAACTTATAAAATATGGGGCACGGCCTAACGGCTATTACAAAGAATGAAAGTGAATTATGTGATCTATGAGTTAGTCTGAATAGAAGCATTATCCTGTTAATATGATGTGATATGTAAATACAACCAGCGTATATTGTAAAGTGTGATAAACCTTCTGAATGGATTATGGTGCAAAATTATTCGGGACATTGACTTAGTAAGCTTCAAAGCTGGTAATTTGGGTCGGGTTTTATAACTAGCTGGCCAAGTGCATTTGATTACAAGATCCCACAGTAAGATAACGAATGAGGCTTATAGTGTGCATTAAATGACTCAGGTATGTGATACGTATCTTTTGATGTAAGAATGACTCGAATTGGATTTGTTTATGTTCAACTGTGAAACTATTCATTTGAAGGTATAATATTTATGCATATGTGTATTCAGTCATCGGAATTTAATGATGATGGAAATCCCTTATGTTGGCCAGGTATGTATCCCCCACTCAGAATTAAATCTGCTCTGGATTGAATCATAAGAATGAGTTATAATATAAACTTATAGAAATGAGTACAGATTGCTATGCGATTGAGCCATGCTCGCTTGATGTGAAAAGTCATGTGAAGTTACTGATTTTAAAATTTTTGTTTGAACCTAAAATTAAATGACTTATAAATTTAAATAATGTGCATCGTATGCTTGAGTATACTTTGGTCATCTATGAAAATAACTCGAAAGTAGATATAGCCCCGGGAAATTTGATTTGTGATTGAGTACCTTTACAAATGGCCACTGTGGTAACGACATATTGAAGTGGTTATGTAAAATAAATTTATAAGTAAATAAGACGGAGATGTAAAGTATGTATAATTGTGATAACATTTTTTCAGCAAACGATTATTTATTTATGTATTTACCTAATTGAACAGGATATTATGTCCTTAATTTCAGTTAAGTTAATGGTATTACTTAAAGACTTACTAAGCTTATGATAGCTTACTTCATTGTTTTGTGCTTTTGTCTTCCAGATTATGGATTCTGACTACCAGCTCGGGGACCGTCAGTACTCCGTCATACTATTTGCTATTACAGTAACCATGTAATTGGAATTAGCTTATGGCATGTATAGGATAGACAACGAGTAGAATGTTTCTTCGACCTTCGTATATAAATCATGCGAATATGGTATCTTGTGGAACTTGCTTGTAAAAGTTTTAAATTTTACCGTCCTGATTCGATTCCTAGATTTCGATAACGCCTCGTCCTGTTCCAGTGACGGTTACGGGAGAGGGGTGTTACATTTTATTGGTATCAGAGCTACGGTTTAGCCGATTCTAGGACTAACGTAGCACATGTGAGTTTAGTTATACATGCCATATAGTGATAAAATGATAGTGTGATGGTTTCTGACAGAGAAAATGTGTTTTTCGTATTGTAATGAATCTCTATCCCTATCGAGCTGTAGCAAGTATGATGACTGGTAATATGTTTCAGACTCAAAGTTCAATAGGCTTGTACTAGTGACAAGTTCAGGTATGTGATGTTATTTATGAAATGCATATGAGAAATGGTAGTATGTCCATGTGTTCGATTTCTATAGAAATTTTTATACATAGAAATGTATGTAAGACTTATGTGATTCGATCATTGAAATTATAGAAATTAAGTGTGATAGAGAAACGAAAATGTGTTCTTTGCATGAGGTTATTGAACCGAGAGATGAATGGTTGATAAGCATGTTGTGCTTGGATACGAATAATGTATATGATACACTAATGTGTTATGCTATATGATATATGCATAATAATTGAGTTTTATAGCCGGGTTAAAAACCCGAAGGCCTTGTGCGAGACTTATATCTGGGCTAAGTCCCGAAGGGCATTCGTGCCGATGTTATATCCGGGCTAAATCCCGAAGGGCATTCGTGCCGGTGTTATATCCGGGCTAAGACCCAAAGGGCATTTGTGCCGGTGATGTGTATTCAGGCCTTCGTGCCTAGCAGGCTCCGTGCCGGTGATATATATATTCGGACCTTCCTGCCTAGACGGCTTAATGCTAATGATTCGAGTAAGTTTAAGTATTGAAAACCTAGCATGTGAGTTGATTTAATATGATGTACACATTTAGTTATTCGTGTGGATGATTCGTTGAGGCATGTTGTATATGTTGATGCAATGTAGTAGTGAAATGGCAATATAGCCGAAAGCTCATTAGACATATGGGGACTTTAATAATCAATTCGATATGTGATTTACATATGTGCCTATTGACCTAACATGAAATGAAAATGTTGTGCTGTGCTTTAATGTGTGAATGAGGCAAATGAATGTTAACTTGTAATAGACTCTGTGAAAAGTATATTTGATGGATCCAAAACGCATAAGTCTCAGTGCCATAATCCGGGTTAAATCCTGAAGGGCATTCGTGCCAGAGTTGTATCTAGGTTGAGTCCTGAAGGGCATTCATGCCAACGTTTAATCTGGGCCAAGTTCCGAAGAGCCTTAGGGCTAGTGTTATAATCCGGGCTAAGCCCGAAGGCATTCATGCTGGAAATACGTACTTTCTGCAGTAATAATCTTGACTAATGTTCTTAATACCCTAAGATACCCAAGTATGTATCATATACAAGTTGTGATGTTAATTCTGTTTGAATTATGCTTGTTCATCCAGATAGTACTATTCCCGGCCATTGCTTAGGGTGGTAAGAAAGTATATGGATAGTTACATATATGATACATGAATTACGGTTTAATTTGAAATATGATATGAGTAACTCTGAGCAAGTAAGTATACGTAATGGAAGCATGAAGTATCAAGTATGTGTGGCTACGTATTAGATGATAAATTAGCCTTGTAATGAAATGGATGCATTCGACCAAATGATAAAGCTTGAATAATATAACAAATTTATCTATGATATGAAATTTGTGTTAAGGAAAGTTGAATAATATACACGTACAAAGGTGATTAAAAGTTTCCAGTCATTTTAGATAATGAATGATGAAATTTGACCTGTATGAAGTAGCATAATTCGACTACAAAAGTGAATACCTGTTGCCCTATATTACACTTGTGTAGTCAACTCTTGAATGAATAAATTCGAATGTGCGTCTTCAGCTTTGTTAAAGATGCATTAAGCTTTAATGCTTGTGGGATAAGATTATCTTGTTGGTGGGTATATTGAAATTATTGGAATATACAAATTGTTAATATGTTACAAGGCTGAGTTAAAATTATATGAGATATATGAGGTTTCGGTTACCTATGACATTTGGTTTAGGTATTTTACCTTGTATGATTGCTTAATATTTCATATCGTTAAGGAATGGATTTGTATTATAAATGTGTTATGGATTTAGTCTATGAGATCCTTGGTATATGAAGTCATATGTGCTATTTCTGAATGACCCCTATTTTGTTAATCATGTTCAAATTTCGACATTCGAAAGTTTGTAAGAATTTTGATGGATGTGGATAATTTTTGGATATATGAATTATGTACTAAAATAAGTCTCATGCCAGTGTATCATGTTAGACTTTATGCCTAATCGACTGTATACAGGTAACGATATCTTGGACTAAATGTGTTAAATGAACTAAGTGTTCAAGTACTAGGAAGTGGATTTTCTTTTCGAAATAAGTTAAGTTGAATATTGAAATGATAAGTTATAAAGGATATTCATTGAGATGTTTGAGTATATATGTGTACTTTCGACCAGATTTCAGGATTATACATGGATGAAAATCTGAGTTTTGAATATGTGGGTTGATGTATGAATTATACATGTTAATATGTGATGTATAGGTGTTAGAAATGCAGGTATGAATTTAGTTAAGTGATTACTGCATATGAACCCAAGAAAATAAAGTATATCTGTATTCTTGTATAAATGTACATGTGCATGGACATAATTCAATCAGGGAATGTTATCCTAACTTAGTCGTTAGTAAGAATTTTCGGGGACGAAAATCCCTAAAGGAGGGGAAAATTGTGACAGCCTTAAATCGACCCTAGTCGGAATGTGGTTTTGGGACCGCGAAACCGAGGCATAAAAATAATTTAATATTTATTTAGATGCCTATTATATGTGTCAAATCATGTGTGACATTTTTGGAGTTTTAATTTAGTGTTATAAATGTGAATTTCACTTAAAAAAGGCTTGGTTGTGAAACATTGAAAGTATGTTAGGTAAATGTGTGATGACTTAATAATTGCATTTTTAAAAAGGTATGACCTTGCATGTCAAATTTCCCTTTTTAGGGTGAGTGGCGGGCCATGATGTGTTGATAAGCACTAAGTGTGAATTTTCTTTAATATTTTAGTAAGAAATAACTAAATAATAGGATAAAGAAAAGAAGGAAAAGAAAAATGTGGGGGTTGAATTACAATGCCGTATGAGGCATAATTATTAAGATTGGGGGGTTTATGAAATAAATAAACCAAGGGATATATGCATGGACCATTCGGCCATGGGATAGTGGGAAGGTTATTATTTTATGATGTCTATTATGGTAAATTGATAAATGAACTCATGCATGATAGGAAATTAAACAAATAAACTTCATTTTTGTCTTTCTTTGGCTGAAACAAAAGAGTAAGAGAATAGAAAGAAATTGTGAGCATTCGGCTATGGGGTTTCATGATCTTTAAAGGTTAGTAATGTATTTCTTAGTAAATTTATTTTAAAATATGATTCTTGAGTTCATATTGTAGCCAACCCACGATTTTGAATTTTTGGATTGATGAGCATTACCACATTCGGCAAATTTAGAAAACTTTGTTAGTACAATTGAATGATCAATGTGGGGTGTGAGTTGATATAATATTGTGTTTGATGTGTGAATTGGATTGTGGTAGTAAAAGAACTAAGTAGTCACTACTTGTGGCGTTCGGCTACTTTGAATTAAATGAGGAACATGTACTTGGATTTGAAAATATTAGCTAAATTTCTAATATGTACTTATAGGATGACCGAATATGAGTTTTGATTTTAGCATGGTTAGAATCGACTAGTGTAATGGGGTTTTATGCATAGTTGATTTGGGGAAATTAACCTTGCCGTGTTCTTGCTAATAAGAGGTGAATTGATTATTATATTTTTGTGTGGTGCCGAATGTGTTCTTGAGGTATTGATAAAATTAGCTTTGAAAACAAAATGTGAAATATTTACATTGGTTATAAGTATTTGGCCAAAAGTGAAATTTTGTGTAAAATACATTGATTTGTGCTTGTTGAATGCGATATACGGGTTGTATGTATATTCGGTTATATGATATTTTAAATAGGGAAATAAGCTCAAAGAAATATGAACTATATGTGTTCACTTATAAGTTGCCGCATAAATCTATATGTGTTTCTTTGTGAAGATTTTTGCATTTCTGTTTATCAAGATTTGGCAAGGCAATTAAACTAGTTAGAATTTGGTTTTGAATTAAAGCTCAAGAGCAAGGAAATAGAGTCGGATCGACGTTAAGCAAAGCTGGTCGAGTAATCAAAATATATTCTTATGAAATTGTCGAAGTAAGTCTTTAAGTGTTTGGTTGATTTTTTTTAAAAGCTTATTGGTCTAATGAAAGTAGCTAAGAGACTATCATCAAAATTTTACTATTAAGCCGAATGAAATTAATGGCACATATGTATGTTATGTATATATTGAACGATTAATGTGAGTCATGTGAATGTGTTTGTAAATATATATATATATATATATAAAATAAATATGAATGACTAAGGTGGAATATACATATGTATTTGCGTATATGTAGGACGGCCGAAATAGGTAAATGTGATTCGCATATATGCTTATGTGCTTGTAGCGTAGCCGAATGATCAAATTGTGAATGAGAAGTGAGAAGTAAATGAGAATTGGTTGTATACTCTTATATTCGGCCTAATGGGATTTTGTATGTGAATAAATGTTACATGTAAGTATGTGTTTACAAATTGAGCTTGAATAGTTGATTCAAGAACGACATGGTAAGTTTTTGAGTAATGGATTTTAGTCCATGACATGATGAAATTAAAGTACATATGCGTAACATATAGATTCAGACTTAAAGGTCATACTTGAATGTTGTTGTGGAAAAGCTAATTTGTGCAAAGGTTAGAAGTCAAATGTTACCTTGAATTTGGTCATCATTTGAAATGAAATTTTACCCTTTGTTTATGATAACTGAACCGAATGTCCTATGATTAGTAAACATGCCATGATTGTATTCGAGTAAGGGGAATGATTTTTGAATGTGATATGATATATATATATATATATATGCGAATAATACGCATAAGTAAGTTCTTAAGTATTTGAGTTGATTTTTCTAAAAGCTTTAAGTAATTTAGCATGTCTCGTATCTTTATCAATTGATGCTACTTACACGAATGATCTTGGTTGAGTGTGAGATTTGATATGAAAGGTACATAAATAGATATGTTCCTTTTGGTTAATAGTATGCATAAGATTAAGGTAAGAGTCCTATATGTGCTAAGGTGTATCAAAACTGATTGACTAAATTGTTTGTTAAGGAAGAGACTAAGATATGTATTAAGACCGCATGTGTTAGTGTGTATATGTGATAAGGCCGATCGGTCAATATTAGATATGTGTAAGATGTGTATTGATATATGTGTACAAAGTGAGAATGAATAACTTATAGAATATGGGGCACGGCCTAATGGCTATTACAAAGAATGAAAGTGAATTATGTGATCTATGAGTTAGTCTGAATAGAAGCATTATCCTGTTAATATGATGTGATATGTAAATACAACCAGCGTATATTGTAAAGTGTGATAAACCTTCTGAATGGATTATGGTACAAAATTATTCGGGACATTGACTTAGTAAGCTTCAAAGCTGGTAATTTGGGTCGGGTTTTATAACTAGCCGGCCAAGTGCATTTGATTACAAGATCCCATAGTAAGATGACGAATGAGGCTTATAGTGTGCATTAAATGACTCAGGTATGTGATACGTATCTTTTGATGTAAGAATGACTCGAATTGGATTTGTTTATGTTCAACTGTGAAACTATTCATTTGAAGGTATAATATTTATGCATATGTGTATTCGGTCATCGGAATTTAATGATGATGGAAATCCCTTATGTTGGCCAGGTATGTATCCCCCACTCAGAATTAAATCTGCTCTGGATTGAATCATCAGAATGAGTTATAATATAAACTTATAGAAATGAGTACAGATTACTATGCGATTGAGCCATGCTCGCTTGATGTGAAGAGTCATGTGAAGTTACCGATTTTAAAATTTTTGTTTGAACCTAAAATTAAATGACTTATAAATTTAAATAATGTGCATCGTATGCTTGAGTATACTTTGGTCATCTATGAAAATAACTCGGAAGTAGATATAGCCCTGGGAAATTTGATTTGTGATTGAGTACCTTTACAAATGGCCACTGTGGTAACGACATATTGAAGTGGTTATGTAAAATAAATTTATAAGTAAATAAGACGAAGATGTAAAGTATGTATAATTGTGATAACATTTTTTTCAGCAAACGATTATTTATTTATTTATTTACCTAATTGAACAGGATATTATGTCCTTAATTTCAGTTAAGTTAATGGTATTACTTAAAGACTTACTAAGCTTATGATAGCTTACTTCGTTGTCTTGTGCTTTTGTCTTCCAGATTATGGATTCTGACTACCAGCTCGGGGACCGTCAGTACTCCGTCATACTATTTGCTATTACGGTAACCATGTAATTGGAATTAGCTTATGGCATGTATAGGATAGACAACGAGTAGAATGTTTCTTCGACCTTCGTATATAAATCATGCGAATATGGTATCTTGTGGAACTTGCTTGTAAAAGTTTTAAATTTTACCGTCCTGATCCGATTCCTAGATTTCGGTAACGCCTTGTCCTGTTCCAGTGACGGTTACGGGATAGTGGTGTTACACATACCATTACCAATTTGATCATTCTCATATTTGGAGTTATAATATTAATCACATTTACATACCTCTTTGATACTAATAATTCACTTCGAAATCAATCCACCGATGAGTAAGTAATACGTACCTGAACATCTTAAATACATAATACTTATTTGATGGTAACTTACTGCGGATACTCAATATCAAAGTCTTACTTGAATCCCAGCATTTAGCCTTCGGGTCTTTAAAACCTGGATATAGTACGAGCACGAAGTCTACGGACATTAAATCAGGATAATATTCTCGCACAAAGCCTGCGGGATCTTAACCCGGATATAGTACTGGCACAAATGCCTTTCGGGACTTATCACAGTTATAGACTTTCACATTCATCACATTGGCCATTCGGCCTTATCACATATATACACTTTCACATTCATCACATTGGCCATTCGATCTTATCACATATATGCATGTTCACATTCATCACGTTGGCCATTCGGCCTTATCACATGTATGCATGCTCACATTCATCACATTGGCCATTCGGCCTTATCACATATATGCATGCTGACATTCATCACATTGGCCATTCGGCCTTATCACATATATGCATGCTCACATTCATCACATTGGCCATTCGGCCTTATCACATATTTAATAATACACACTTTTCACAATTGATCATTCGGCCACATTATGTACACATAAACATATGTACATTTCACATTTATCCATTCGGTCACATCACATACGCAAACACATATATAAGATAATGTTTTTATCATCACTTGATAATACATCACATACTTTGCTTTCATTTAAATAACCACTCAGACATATTACACTTCTAAATAACCATTCGGCCTCACTATACAAATAAAGATAGCACACATTTTCATAAAGGCCATTCAGATGACTTACACACATTTGATGTTAGCCAATTTGGCCTCACCACATATACATATCTTGTACATCAATTTCATCATAACAAAATTGACTAGGTATACTAGTCATTTACGGCTTATAGCTTCACTTTAATATGGATTTGGTACTTTGATTACCAATATTTAATCGATAGCTTATAAGCAACTCCAATAGTTTTATCAAGGTTTACAACATAATCACAAATTCAGCACAAGCTGTTTTTCCTGAGCAACATTCATTAAATTATTCGTAAATGGAGCTACGAAACTCCAAATGAAGTGGCGTAAATTTTCCCTGAAAATAGACTCATATATATTTTATCCATAAAATTTTCAGAATTTTTGGTTTGGCCAATCAATACCAGATTTTTCTTAAATTTTCCCCTGTTTCACTGTTTGACTATACTGACCACTCTTCACTACGAATCAAATTTCTCATTGTACAAAACTCAAAATATGTTATTGTTTATTTCATTTGAAACTAGACTCATTGAGGAGTCTAAAAATATAAATTTTATCTTATAAAAATTTTTGTACAATTTATAATGATTTTACAAAAATGGAACAGGGGATTTCGGAGTCATTCTGACACCGTCTCACACAACTTTAAATCTCTCTTTATAGGAAATTTCTTTTCTTACACGGTTTCTTTTATAAGAAACTAGACTCATTAAGATTTGATTAGACATTTTATTCAGCCTCTAATTCAACTCCAAAAATTTATGGTGATTTTCTAAAATCACGTTACTGCTGCTGTCCTAAGCAGATTATTACAATTTTGTTCTTAAATTTCCAAGTTCAAACACTTAAGAACTTACCATTTGTGTTTAGAACATATCATGGCCACATCATATCTTATTAAATCAACTCATCATGTCCTATTATGATTGAATTTACTCAACGTTTAATCACTTAAAACTTACCTCGGAAGTGGTCGACGACTAGATATCCACGGCTATTCGTTTAGTTTCTCTTTTCCCCTATCCGACTTTGATCCTCTTTGCTCTTAAGCTTAAGTAAAACAATAGATTTGCTTAAGTACTTTACTAATATTATTCACTTAACAATCACATTTGGCAATCTCATATAATTTTCAATATGTATCATATTTAATAAAACATGCCATGACTCGATTTCATACTTATTTAATCTATATCTAATTCACATTCACTTAACCATATACCCAACATTCGGCCATCAATCATATTTTTGTTAGATGTATATATATATATATACCCATAAACACCTTAGATACACATACATGTCATTCAAACCTTTAATTCATACTGTTAAAATTATGCAAATAATTCACTCACAACATAGAACTTAATAGATTTAAAATCAGCCATTCCATATAAATTCTCAATTTGCATTACTCGATCATGATAATCGAACATTACCAATTTAATTAAGCATACATTCGGCTAATGCACAAACACATACTAATACTTTAATATTTAATTTCCAACATTTAGTGAGCTTAAATATTATCTATCATTAATCCTTTAACCGTGCCCTAATGAAGCATTCATATTCCGTTGATATAAAGCATCAAAACACAAAATTCAAGTTACTCAAGACCTCATAGCCGAATGCATGATTTGTCACAACTTAAAAATTTATAATCTCATCACTTAATTCCTTCATTAATTCAAGACTCAATTAACATTCAAACATGAGCTACTATATATATAACAAATTGCCGTATGCTACTATATTTGTAAACTCATGAATTTAGACTATGGGTTAACTACTCAATGTTTGACTTGTTAATTCATTCAACCATTACTAAACAACTAATTTAACGATAACCTTAAACATATACAAAATATATTACTAAATTAACAACAAGCTAACATTCGGCAATGATGCTAAACATCATTTTAAAATCTAACATTTTCAATTTACAACCCTTATAGCACATATATTTAGCTTCCAACACAACTATATTATTAAGAACATGAATTAAACATTTAACCAATTCATTTGCTTCCAAAAGACTTAGCCGAAAGTTCTCTTAAGCTAATTAAGTCACACTAAGCATTGTTTAAGCATCTTAACATTTAATCATATAAATATGACCTCAAAACATTCTTTAAAACCCTCCATAACTCGATACTATCATCAAAACTCAAACAAAATCCTTATCCTTGTAACCATGGCCGAATGAAGGATTCACCATTAAATTAAAAATCAATACATGGGTTTTTGCCAAAGGCTTGAAAACTAACTTAAAAACTCAAATTTAAGGAAATTAACATGGAATTTATACCTTCAATTTGACACACTCATGGCCGAATGCTTGCTCATCTTCTATCCAAATTTCTTATTCACTTTCGGCACCAAATGAAGAACAAAGAAGCTACATTGTTATTTCCACCCGACTTTTATTATTTTATTTACCTTTAATCATTAATAATTCCACTAATGCATTACCTAACATATAAAATACAAAAAACATATTTAATTAAACAATAGCATGGTCGGCCACTAAGGTAAAAGTGGCAATTTTGACATGCAAGTCCAATTTTTTTAACATCATTCTGTAATTAATCACTTGAAATTAGCCACACATGTATTCAATTCTTCCCACATAAGTCCTTTTATTTAGAAACACATTCAGATTGGCAAAAATCAAAGCATTCAAAATTCACACATGCATGATCACATATTTTAGACATAAAATATTATATTCAATTATTTTTGTGACTCGGTTTTGTGGTCCCGAACCACTTCCCGACTAGGGTCAAAATAGGGATGTCACACCACTCGGGGATCAAAGGAAACGTCAGAGATCCGATCACACTATCGAGGAATCCTATCGGTATAGTTAGACGTTTCTTTTCGTGTATGGCATGTATAGGGACTTGGCTTCTTTTGACATGGATGTTCTTATGATATGTTCAAGGAATGATGTATAAATATTTGCTAGTGAATAGCTAATGGAATGACTAATGATATATATAAGTATGATAGTATGTATGTTTGAGTAGTAACTATCACATGGTTTGATGATGAATGATATGTGAAATTAAAGCTTATTGTGTCTACTTTCATATGGAACAAACAAAACGGGGAAAGGTATTGTATTTTATGAGATATTTGAGCTTTAGTGAAACAGGGCCAGAGTGATTTCTGGATCCCCTGTTCCAACTTTGGAAATTCACCATAAATGGTAAAAATATAATGAGGATTACTTTATATTTTCAGAATCCTTATTGAGTCTAGTTTTAAGAGAAACAAACGGCATAGTCATATGAATTTTGTACAGGGAGAAAAGTGGTTCGTAATAAGTAGAGGTCAGTGCAGTTGAGTTCTGAAACAGGGGCGACTTTAACTAATAAACTGTACTAATTGGCCAAGCCAAAAATTCTAGAAAAAAATTAGTAGATAGATACATGAGTCTAGATTTAGGAAAAATTTATGGATCTTTATTTCGAGTTTCGTAACTCGAGATATGAATTTTTAAGTGACCATGATGCAGAAAAATAGTTTATTCCGAAAATTAAAATAAGTGGTTTAAAGTTGTTTAAAAAGTAAGATAAGTTTAATAACACCTCAAGCTTGACTCCGACGACGGTCTCGGGCGTGGGGGTGTTGCATTTATTGGTATCAGAGCAGGTTTAGTCAGTTTTTGGAATAGTCAGCACGAGTAAGAGTCTAGCTATACATGCCATACTTATATTTTGATAGTGTGATGACTCCTGACGATTTTTAAATATTTTGTTTTATAGTAATGGATCCCGAACGAGCTGGTGATAATGATATGGAAAGTAGTGCGCCTGCTCTTGCGAAAGGGGCAGTGCCATCTAAGAATAGGCCAGTAACAGTTGATCTGGGAGGAGTGACTCGAGAAGCTCTCTTCTAAGCTTTGAATGATTGGTTTGCCGAGTTCATTCATACGAATCTGGCAGTTAGACCTCCACCCCCTCAGGATTCTCACGCTACCCATGTAGCTCAAGCTCCCCTAGTCACAGGTACAGTAACAAGAGAAAAGCCACCAGTTAATAAAATCAGGAAATATGGGGCAGAAGAGTTCCGAGCAACAAAAGATGATGATGCAGAAAGAGCAGAATTTTGGTTAGAAAATACCATCAGAGTCTTCGATGAACTATCTTGTACACTTGAGGAATGTATGAAATGTGTAGTATCACTTCTCAGAGATTCGGCCTATCACTGGTGGAAGACACTAGTATCAGTTGTACCGAAAGAGAGGGTCACTTGGGATTTCTTTCAGGAGGAATTCCGTAAAAAGTACATTAGCCAGAGGTTTATTGATCAGAAGAGAAAAGAGTTCTTAGAGCTGAAACAAGGTAATATGACAGTGACTGATTATGAGCGTGAATTTGTTAGACTCAGTAAATATGCTCGAGAATGTGTGTCCACAGAGGCTATTATGTGTAAAAGGTTTGAGGATGGGTTAAATGATGATATCCGACTATCAGTGGGTGTTCTGGAAATAAAAGAGTTTGTCATTTTAGTTGACAAAGCCTGTAAAGCGGAGGAGTTGTTAAAAAGAAAAGATAAAACTGAAACAGAGACGCGAGATATGAAGAAAAGACAGATGAGCAGATCATTTCAGGCTACATCCAAGAGGCCCAAAGAGTTTTCTACCAAATCTAACTTTTTGGCAGGGCAATCTAGTTAGAATAGAGGTAGCAGATTTAAAGATCCGAAAGCTCAGACCACTTCGACTGCAAGTGTGGGTAATGTTAGATTGGGTAGATTAGGGTGTCCATGATGTGGTAGACTCCATTATGGTCCTTGTCGAGCAGGCGAAAATGTTTGTTATAAGTGTGGTGCTCCAGATCATTTTGTGCGAGAATGTCGAGAGGTGGCTAACCGTGAAGTAACACAGAGTGCTAGATCTGGAAATGCTCCTAATAGAGGCAGATCACCGAGGCAACCGGGAGTAGGAGCAAGTAATAGAGGCACCACTAGAGATTTGACGGTGAGACCAGATGTTAGAGCCCCAGCAAGGACTTATGCTATTCGTGCTCGCGAAGAGGCATCCTCCCCCGATGTGATTATGGGTATATTTTCTTTACATGACATTAATGTCATTGCTTTAATTGATCTGGGTTCGACCCATTCCTATATTTGTATGAAATTGATGCCTAAAATGAGTATGCCTATAGAATCTACAGAATTTGTGATTAAAGTATCGAATCCACTAGGCAAGTGTGTATTGATAGATAAAGTATGTAGAAATTGCCCCTTAATGATTAGAGGTCACTGTTTTCCGGCTGATCTCATGTTATTGCCATTTGATGAGTTTGATGTTATTCTGGGTATGGATTGGTTGACGGCACATGATGTGATAGTGAATTGTGGAAGGAAATTCATTGAGTTAAAATGTGAAAATGGTGAGATTCTTCGAGTTAATTCAAATGAGTCAGATAGTTCATTTGCCATGATTTCTGTTATGACAGCTCAGAAATATTTGAGAAAGGGGTATGAGGCTTATCTTGCTTTTGTATTGAGTACTAAAGATTCAGAATTGAAAGTTGAATCAGTACCTATAGTGTGCGAGTATCCAGATGTATTTCTGGAAGAATTACCAAGTTTGCCTCCTGTTAGAGAAGTTGAGTTTGGTATTGAGCTGATTCCAAGTACCACACCCATTTCTATTACTCCTTATAGAATGGCCCCATCAGAATTGAAAGAATTGAAAGCTCAGCTACAAGAATTAACTGATAAAGGTTTTGTAAGACCCAGTAGTTCGCCATGGGGTGCACTGGTGTTGTTTGTGAAAAAGACAGATGGTTCAATGAGATTGTGCATGGATTATCGGCAACTTAACAAGGTAACTATCAAGAACAAATATCCACTGCCCAGAATTGATGATTTGTTCGATCAATTGAAGGGAGCCACCATGTTTTCCAAGATAGATTTGAGATCAGGATACTATTATATGCGAGTTAAGGAGTCAAATGTTTTGAAGACTGCATTCCGAACTAGGTACGATCATTATGAGTTTCTTGTGATGCCGTTTGGCTTAACTAATGCTCCTGCCATTTTTATGGACTTAATGAACCGAATATTTAGATCATATTTGGACAAGTTTGTTGTGGTATTTGTAGATGATATCTTGATTTATTCTCTTGATGAGACCGAACATAAAGAGCATTTGAGAACAGTTTTACAGATTCTGAGAGATAATCAGTTGTTTGCTAAGTTCAGTAAAAGTGAGTTTTGGCTCCGAGAAGTTGGATTCCTTGGACATATTGTTTCAGATGAAGGTATTAGAGTTGATCCAAGCAAAATTTTAGCCATTGTCGATTGGAAGCCTCCTAGGAACATTTCAGAGGTCAGAAGCTTTCTTGGTTTAGCTGGTTATTATAGACGATTTGTGGAGGGATTCTTTATGATAGCTACTCCATTGACGAGATTGCTACGGAAAGATGTTAAGTTTGAATGGACTGAGAAGTGCCAGCAGAGTTTTGACAAGTTAAAGGCATTGTTGACTGAAGCTCCCATCTTAGTACAGCCAGAACCGGGTAAAGAATTTGTGATTTACAGTGATGCGTCTTTGAATGGGCTCGGTTGCATACTCATACAGGAAGGAAAGGTGATTGCTTATGCCTCTAGATAATTGAAACCACATAAGAAAAATTATCCGACGCATGATTTGGAGTTAGCTGCTATTGTATTTGCATTGAAGATTTGGAGACATTATTTGTATGGTGAACGGTGCCGGATATTCACCGATCATAAAAGTTTAAAATACTTGATAACTCAAAAAGATTTGAACCTGAGGCAAAGAAGATGGCTAGAGTTGATTAAAGACTATGAGCTAGTGATTGATTATCACCCAGGTAAGGCAAATGTAGTTGCTGATGCTTTAAGCAGAAAACTTTTATTTACATTGCGAGCTTTGAATACCAATTTGGCTATGTCAGATGATGGTTCTATTCTAGCTGAATTGAGAACTAAACCGGTATTTCTTGAAGAAATTTGTGAAGCTCAGAAAGATGATAGTGATTTACAAGCTAAAAGAGTCCAATGTGAGTTAGGCATGGAATCAGATTTCCGGGTTGGTTCTAATGGTTGTTTGATGTTTAGAGACAGAATTTGTGTACCAAAGAATGATGAGCTTATTCGGAAGATCTTACAGGAAGCACATAGCAGTTCTTTGTCTATTCATCTGGGAAGTACAAAAATGTATAATGATTTGAAGAAATTGTACTGGTGGGTAGGAATGAAAAGAGATATTTCAGAGTTTGTTTCTAGATGCTTGATCTGTCAACAGGTAAAGGCTAAACACCAGGTACCATCGGGTTTATTGCAGCCTGTACTAGTTCCGGAGTGGAAATGGGACAGAGTTACTATGGATTTTGTGACCGGATTACCGTTAACACCGAAAAAGAAAGATGCAGTATGGGTTGTGATTGATAAGCTAACTAAGTCGGCTCATTTTATCCCAGTCCGTATGGATTATTCACTTGACAATTTGGCCGAGTTATACATTTCAGAGATAGTTAGACTACATGGAGTGCCATTTTCGATCATTTTAGACACAGATTTGAGATTTACTTCACGGTTTTGGAAGAAGCTACAAGAAGCTTTGGGCACCAAGTTGAGTTTTAGTACGGCTTTTCATCCCCAAACCGATGGTCAGTCAGAGAGAGTTATCCAGGTACTTGAAGATATGCTTAGATGTTGTATATTGGAATTTCAAGGCAGTTGGGAAAAATATTTACCATTGGTAGAGTTTGCTTATAATAATAGTTACCAGTCGAGTTTGAAGATGGCACCTTACGAAGCTTTGTATGAACGTAAATGTCGTACATCTTTATATTGGACAAAGCTTAAAGAAAATCAGATTTACGGGGTTGATCTAGTTAAAGAAACAGAAGAAAAAGTGAAAGTTATCAGAGATTGTTTGAAAGCAGCTTCAGACAGGTAGAAGTCATATGCAGATCTAAAAAAAAAAAGAGATTGAGTATCAGGTTGGCAACAAGGTATTTTTGAAAGCATCCCTGTGGAAGAAAGTTCTTAGGTTTGGCAGGAAAGGCAAGCTAAGTCCACGTTTTATTGGCCCGTTTGAAGTGATTGAGAGAGTTGGACCATTAGCATATCGATTACCTTTGCCGACTGAGTTAGAGAAGATTCATGATGTGTTCCATGTGTCGATGTTACGACGTTATCGGTCAGATCCGTCACATGTGATTTCTCCGACAGAGGTTGAAATTCAGCCAGATATGACTTATAGTGAAGAACCGATAAAAATTCTAGCTCGTAAGGTAAAACAGTTAAGGAATAAAAGTATTGCTTTTGTGAAAGCCTTATGGAATAGACATGGGGTAGATGAGGCTACATGGGAACCTGAAGAGGCCATGCAAAAACAGTAACCAAATCTCTTCACAGGTAAGATTTTCGGGGACGAAAATCCCTAAAAGAGGGGGAGAAATGTAACATCCCAAAATAGGGCCTAATTGGAATAGTGGTTTCGTAACCACAAATTCGAGATAGAAATAATTATTTTATAATTATTTTAAGGTCTATATTATGATTGCATGATAGTGTGAAAATTTCATGAAGAAATTCTATGCATAAAGTGTTTAATTTGAAAGTAAGGACTAAATTGAATAAGTTGCAAAACTTGCATTCTAGAAGTTTTTAGTATGAAATTACTTTGGAATATTAATTAGGAGGTCTTAAATAGCAATTTGACCAATTATAAGTTTATGGAAAAAAATTGGACATGGAGGGAATTTTTGAAAGTTTAGTAAGGAAGGGCATTTTGGTCATTTAGACATTAAATGAAATAAAAAGAGAAAAATAACACAAAATTCATCATCTTCTTCATATGTTGCTGCCGAATTTTACTCTCCACCATAGCTAGGGTTTCTTCAAATTTCAAGCTTCATAGTAAGTGCATCCAAGCCCCGTTTTTAATGATTTTTACGTTTTTGAGATCCTGGTAGCTCGATAAAGCTTATGTTAGCAATATTTTAAGTGAGGGTTCATATTTGGAAAAATACCCATAGGTGAAATTTGTGTATTTTGATGTTTTATGATAGAATATGAGGTTTTAAATTATGTTAGACAACTTGAGCTACTCGGTTTTAGGTAAAAACGAGTAAAAGGGCTTAATTGGTAAAAATACCTATTGTACATAAGTGTATGTTATAGTAGGAATTTGAAGATGATGTTGGTAAATAAATAATCAGCATGTCTTAAAATACAAGAATTTGTGATAAGTTTTGATTTCCGAGTCTTGGGGTAAAAGTGTAAACATGCAAAAGTTTAGGGGCAAAAATGTAATTTTGCCAAAGTTTGAGTAAAGAGCTGTTTTGATAAATGTTGATATTAAATAAGCTAAATTTGCTATTATAGATCAAGAAGAACGAAATTCGGGAGTAGATCGGGGAAAAGAAAAAGTAAAAGACTAAATTGTAAAGTTTAGTCACATTTTGTATCGAGGTAAGTTTACGGTAAATAAATTCAATATTCTGTTATTTTACATTACTATTGTCAATTTCCAGCATTTATATATTCATTTTATGAAAACAATCAAGTTGAATATAAGGTGATATGACAGAGAAAAGCAGTAGAAAGTCCCGATTGAACCTTAGGAATTTTAGGATACGAAATGTCATGACATTAAGGGTCGACAGGACAGGATAGGACAGAAATGAGCCATGTATGTGACAGCCCTAGTTCGACCTTAGTCGGGAAGCAGTTTCGTGACCGCTAAACCGAGTCCTTAAAATAGTTAATATTGATTTTCAATGCTTCAATTATGTGTTAATTACATGTGTGGGAGTTGTGAATTGGAATTTTGACAAAGTCAATACGAATTTATTGAAAAGGGTTTAGTTGAAAAACTTAGAAACTTAGCTAGACAATTTTGGAATGACCTAAATAAATTAAGCTAAAAACTAATGGATTTGCATGTCAATTTTTCCCTTAGAAGAAAGTGGCCGGCCATGCATTTGTTTCCATTGGTTGTTTCATTATTTTATAATTTGTAATTTAAGTTAGTGGGATGATGATGTTGATAAAAAAAAATAATAAAGTAAAGTAATTAAAATAATGAATTAGTGAGAATAAAATTAAAAAAAAACTTGGTTGTGTTCTTCTTCTTGCCGTGAAACAAAGAAAGAAATATGGAAAAGTGAAGGCTAGCATTCGGCATTGTAGCATCAAATTGAAGGTATGAATTCATGTAGCTTTCATGGAAAATTATGAGTTTTAGTTAATAGCTAAGTATATGCACCAACCCATGAGTTAATTTTTCTTTAGAGGGTAAAATCTCCATTCGGCCATTGTTAAGGGAATAGAGTTTTGACGTTATAAATTATGAAATATGTTAAGGGGTTATAAGGAGATTTAATTCATGTGACTACTTGTTTAATTACCTTAATAATGCAAATTTTGTGAATATGCTTTGATTTGCTTAAAGGGAACTTTCGGCTATGTCTTTGATGAATGAACAAATTAGGAGGCATGTGTTCGAATGGTATGATTTTTGAGAGTGATGGGAGACGGGGTTAGTGGTATAGTCTTGCCGAATGTGTGTGGTTATGGAATGGGGAGAAATATTTGAAGGTTCTATGATATTTTGGCAATTGGTAGTAACGTGTATAGCTATAGGTACAATAGCCGAATGTGATTTAGCTAATGGTTAAGGAAAACCATGAAAGTGAGTATTTTGCACATTGATTTGAACTCAAAAGATTTTCTTTAGGAAATAGACAATAAGACATTCGGCTATGAGCATTTTAGGAATTGATTAAAATGTTTACAAGAATCCTAGTGGAACATTCGGCTATGATTTTATTTTTTTTTAAATGAAGAATAGAGTGCCTTATAGTATATATATATATATATAGATAAAAATGTCGTATGTCCTTGCATTAAAAATTTCATTGTAGACTTTGTGTGAACTTGTGCCATATTGATGCTAAAGCGTTAGCTTAAGTGAAAATGTTATGTGCTTTTGTGATAAGTGAAAGAGAATTTACCAAATGAGTTGAATAAACACGGTTTAAAATAAATTAAATTGTTCAAATTGTAGCTCAAGAACAAAAAGGGGCAGAATTAGACAAAGGAAAGACAAAGGTTACGGAATAATCGACCGGTACATATTCAGCGAGGCACGAGGTAAGTCCTTGAGAATCGAACCTTTATTTAGGATAAAGAGAAGTTATAATGCATATGTATATTCTATGAGCTAATAGAAAATGATATGTCCGAATGTAAATTTTTGAAAATGAACGTGTGGGAAATTGTTGAAAGCCGAATACTAAGGTTAAATATTAATGTATCTAGTTGTGAAATTGTGTTCTTTGCTTACAATTAAACAAACCGTATGGAACATAATTGGTATTATGCCGAAATTGTGTGTTTGTATCTGGATGGTTATGGAAAGATGATATGAAAGATATGCTAATATGTATGAGTACAAATTTCGTTGATATAGCCGAGTTTAGTCTCGAAGGGCTTTCGAGCCAGAGTTAAAGCCGAGTTTAGTCTCGAAGGGCTTTCGAGCCAGAGTTAAAGCCGAGCCTAGTCTCGAAGGGCTTTCGAGCCAGAGTTAAAGCCGAGCTTAGTCTCGAAGGGCTTAAAGCCAGTGATATGTTTCGGGTTTGACCTTGAAAAAAATCATTCGTGGTGGAAATCAGATATGGGTTATATGTATAAGCTCACGTATAAATAATATTGCCCTGGTTGTAACATATGTGCCACTTACTGTAAGGATGGCAGGTATGTATTCTATACTCTTAATGGTTTAGAATGTCATTAAGATTGACCTATTTGAGCCTGGTACGGATTTGTGAACTGTCGTTTGATATCATTCGTATGTTTAAGAAATTTGATGTTGAGTTATATATATATATATATATATATATGTGTTAGATTGACTAAGCAAAGAATAGAATTGAAATACTCAGTTATGAATGAATGGTTCTTGGATTGCATTGTGTTTTATTTTGAGTTATGCTTGCGAGTAAATAGTAACATGATATGCTCATATTCGGCCAAGGAAGGATTTAGACAAGAGTTGATAATATTATGTCCTTCTTTTATTTCTGACTGAGTTACTTAAGCACTTACTAAGCAAGTAGTTGCTTACTTTGTTGTACCTGCTTTCGATTTCGTAGGTCTTAATCGGAAGCTACGGTCTCGGGAGTTCCAGAATTGAAGTCATCTACACTATCACTCATCTTTTGGTACTGGTAACTAAACCTAGGAATGGCATGTATAGGTTTGACTTTTGGTGGTTAAACAAACATTTTTTGAATTTTGTAACTAAATTAGGCCATGCGAAAATGGCTCCTTTAACATTTTTACTTCTATAATTATGGTATTAATTAGATTATGTTTTATATGAATGGTTGTAAAATGCATGTTGGTAATACTAGTTTTGAAGTATGTCATACCTTTATAATTGTAATCCATGAAGTATAGGTGGTGAATGTGACTAGGGGTGATTTTATTACGTACATTGTTACCAATTTGATAAATTGGTTTAGTTGTGTTCAGTTGATGAGCGTTTGCCCAATAGTGTCGATTATATCGTTATGTTTAGTAAAGATCTTCTTTTAATGTTGTACCTGTTCTGGTGATGTCTCTCGACTCTCCTGCGATAGGACCGGGTCTAGGGGTGTTACATTTTATTGGTATCAGAGCCAGGTTTAGTCGATTCTCGGACTACCGTAGTATGTTTGAGTCTAGCTATACATGCCATTTAGTGTCATTTTGATAGTGGGATGACTTCTGATATTTGAAATGTGATTTTTGGTATAGAATGGATCCCGAACCCGATCGAACTGTAGCGGACGATGTTGAGAGTGTAGCTCCTGCTCCCGCGCAAGGGACAGCGCCACCTGACTCTCAGCCAAATATGGGTCATCGAAATGATGATATTAGACCAGCTTTTTATGCGATGATGAGTGACTGGTTCGCTCAATTCGCCAGATCAAATCCGGCTGTTCCGCAACCTCCGCCCCCGAATACTCCGTTTCCGACCTTCATGACCCCACCTGTGACCGATCCAATGAGATCGAGTAGGCCCCCTGTTGACAAAATTAGAAAATATGGGGCCGAAGAGTTCCGGGCTACTCCTAGTGACGATGCCGAGCGGGCCGAGTTTTGGCTCGACAATACCATCCGAGTGTTCGATGAACTATCCTGCTCACCCGAGGAGTGTCTTAAATGTGCGATGTCTCTGTTACGCGACGCTGCCTACTACTGGTGGAATACTCTGGTTTCTGTTGTTCCGAAGGAACGGGTCAACTGGGAATTCTTCCAAACCGAGTTCCGTAAGAAATACATCAGTCAGAGGTTCATCGATCAAAAACGGAAGGAATTTCTAGAACTCAAACAAGGGCAGATGTCAGTGACCGAGTACGAGAGAGAGTTTGTACGCCTCAGCCGCTATGCTCGAGAATGTGTATCCTCTGAAGCCATCATGTGTAAGCGTTTTGAGGATGGATTAAACGAAGATATAAGATTGCTGGTGGGGATTCTGGAAATTAAGGAGTTTGTCGTACTGGTTGAGCGGGCTTGTAAAGCTGAAGAACTCAGTAATGAGAAAAGAAAAGCCGAAGGTGGAGATAGAGAGTTCCGTAAGAGGTCCGCGGGGAAATCTGTTCAGCAATTGACCAAGAAGACTAAAGATGACATGGGCCGATCTAAAAATACATCGAGTTTTCCTAGATATGAACGTTCTCGACCTCCCGCTAGTTCGCGGACCACTTCTATTGCCAGTGTCGAAAATGAACGTCGGGATAGACTGGATTGCAACTATTGTGGTAAATGGCACACGGGGAGTTGTAGGCATCGGGACCGCTCTTGTTTCAGATGTGGTTCTGCCGACCATTTTATTAAAGATTGTCCGAGAAATGATGAACGCACTCCTGATCCGACTCAAAAACCTAATGGCGCAGCTTCACGAGGTAGACCACCACGACGGGGCGGAAATATTAGCGACAGTCAGAGAGGGACTAGAGACACTGCGATTAGATCCGAGGCTCGTGCACCTGCCAGAGCGTACGCTATCCGTGCCCGTGAGGAAGCTTCTTCTCCGGATGTTATTACTGGTACTTTCACACTTTTTAACACTGATGTTATTGCTCTAATTGATCCTGGTTCAACTCATTCATATGTGTGTGAAACTTTAGCCTCCAGTAAGACTCTTCCTGTTGAGTCTACTGAATTTGTAATACGAGTGTCGAACCCTTTAGGTCGTTGTGTTCTGGTTGATAAAGTATGCAAGAAATGTCCGTTAATGGTTCGAGATTTTTGTTTTCCGGCTGACTTGATGCTTCTTCCATTCAACGAATTTGACATTATTCTCGGAATGGACTGGTTGACCGTTCATGACGCGATAGTAAACTGTAAGCGAAAAAGTATCGATTTGCGATGTTCGAAAAATGGAATAATCCGAATCGAGTCCATTGATCTAAGTGGACCACCTGCAATAATTACAACCATGTTAGCTCAGACGTATGTGAGGAAGGGTTATGAAGCGTATTTGGCCTATGTGCTAGATAACAAAGTTTTCGACTGAGAACTTGGAACGGTGCCCGTAGTCTGCGAGTTTTCAGATGTTTTTCCTGAAGAATTACCGGGATTGCCGCCTGTAAGAGAGGTCGAGTTTGGTATAGAGTTGATTCCAGGTACGACACCGATTTCGATTGCCCCGTATCGTATGGCACCTACAGAGTTAAAGGAATTAAAATCTCAGCTGCAAGAGTTGACGGATAGAGGCTTTGTGCGACCTAGTTTTTCGCCTTGGGGTGCACCGGTTTTGTTCGTGAAAAAGAAAGACGGGACTATGAGATTGTGCATCGACTATCGACAGCTGAACAAAGCCACGGTGAAGAATAAGTATCCGTTGCCCCGAATTGATGACTTGTTCGATCAGTTGAGAGGAGCCTCAGTATTCTCAAAAATTGATCTGCGATCCGGCTATTATCAGCTGAGAGTTAGAGATTCCGACGTACTGAAGACGGCATTCCGAACAAGATACGGTCACTACGAATTTTTAGTGATGCCGTTTGGACTCACCAATGCCCCCGCGGTATTCATGGACTTAATGAATCGGATATTTAAGCCGTTTTTAGACCGCTTTGTAGTAGTGTTCATCGACGATATTTTGATTTACTCTCGCAATGAGTCCGAGCATGCCAAACATTTAAGACTGGTACTTCAGACCTTACGTGAAAATGAATTGTATGCGAAATTCAGCAAGTGCGAATTTTGGTTGCGCGAGGTCGGGTTTTTGGGCCATATAGTATCTGTTTCGGGTATTCGAGTGGATCCGAACAAAATTTCAGCCATCCTCGACTGGAAACCTCCTAAGAATATTTCTGAGGTCCGAAGCTTTTTAGGACTCGCTGGTTATTACCGACGATTCGTCAAAGGTTTTTCGATGATTGCGACTCCGTTGACGAGACTGCTGCAAAAAGATATTAAATTCGAATGGACGGATAAGTGTCAGCAAAGCTTTGATCAGCTAAAAACCCTTTTGACGAAAGCTCCAGTATTAGTTCAACCGGAAACTGGTAAAGAATTTGTAGTTTATAGTGATGCATCTCTGAACGGTTTAGGCTGCGTGTTGATGCAAGAAGGCCGGGTTATTGCTTATGCTTCGAGACAATTGAAGCCTCACGAACGAAATTACCCGACTCATGACCTTGAACTAGCCGCTATTGTTTTCGCCTTGAAGATTTGGCGACATTATTTGTTCGGTGAGAAGTGCCATATCTTTTCCGATCACAAAAGTCTCAAGTATCTGATGACTCAAAAAGATTTGAATTTGAGACAAAGGCGATGGTTAGAATTGCTAAAAGATTATGAGCTTGTTATTGATTATCACCCGGGGAAAGCTAATGTAGTTGCGGACGCTCTCAGCCGTAAATCTTTATTTTCCTTACGAGCCATGAACGCGAAGTTAACTATGTCAGTGGATGATGTGTTGATTGCCGAATTAGTAGCAAAACCTGTGCTACTTCAACAGATTCGTGAGGCGCAGAAAGCCGATGAGGACTTAGTTGCTAAACGAGCTCAGTGTGAGTCGAATGTAAATTCAGAATTTCGAGTCGACGGAAATGATTGCTTGAGATTTAAAGACCGATTGTGTATTCCGGAGAAGTCTGAGCTAGTTACGATGATTTTAAATGAAGCTCATAGTAGCCGAATGTCGGTCCATCCGGGCAGTACGAAAATGTATAACGATTTGAAGCAACAGTATTGGTGGTACGGCATGAAACGAGACATCTCTGATTTTGTGTCTAAATGCTTAGTATGTCAGCAAGTAAAAGCGGAACATCAGGTGCCGTCAGGATTACTTCAGCCGATTTTGATACCCGAGTGGAAATGGGATCGCATTACAATGGACTTTGTGTCAGGTTTGCCGTGGACGTCGAGCAAAAAGGACTCCATTTGGGTTGTTGTTGATCGATTAACGAAATCAGCCCATTTCATTCCAGTTCGCACTGACTATTCGCTTGATAAGTTAGCAGAATTATACGTTTCTCAGATTGTGCGATTACATGGGGTGCCGACTTCTATTGTTTCTGATCGAGACCCTCGGTTTACTTCTAGATTTTGGAGAAAGCTGCAAGAAGCTCTGGGCACTAAGCTCCATTTCAGCACCGCTTTTCATCTGCAGACGGACGGTCAATCTGAACGGGTTATTCAGATACTCGAGGACATGTTGAGATGTTGCATCCTCGAGTTTAGCGGCTCGTGGGAGAAATACTTGCCCCTAGTTGAATTCGCTTATAATAACAGTTTCCAGTCGAGTATTCAAATGGCGCCCTATGAAGCTCTTTACGGTCGAAAATGCCGTACACCTCTATTCTGGACCGAACTTAGTGAAGATAAGATTATTGGAGTTGATTTAGTCAGAGAAGCGGGGCAGAAAGTGGAGATAATTCGCGACAGTTTGAGAATGGCATCCGATCGTCAGAAATCTTACGCGGACTTAAAGCGAAAGGACATCGAGTATCAAGTGGGTGATAAGGTGTTTTTAAAAGTTTCACCGTGGAAAAAGATACTCCGTTTTGGCCGTAAAGGCAAGCTGAGCCCAAGATTCATTGGACCGTATGAGATATTAGAACGGGTTGGACCGGTTGCTTATAGATTGTTGTTACCTCCTGAGCTTGAAAAGATTCACAATGTTTTTCATGTATCGATGCTCCGTCAGTATAGATCCGATCCTTCGCATGTGCTAAATCCGTCCGAGATTGAAATTCAACCTAATTTGAGTTATGAGGAAGAACCTATCCGTGTTTTAGCTCGAGAAGTTAAAGAATTACGAAACAAAAGAGTTCCGTTAGTAAAAATATTATGGCTTAAGCATGGGATCGAAGAAGCAACTTGGGAGCCCGAGAAGGCTATGAAAGAACGATATCCAAATCTATTTTCGGGTAAGATTTTCGGGGACGAAAATCTTTTTAAGGGGGAGGGAGTTGTGACAGCCCTAGTTCGACCTTAGTCGGAAAGCGGTTTTGTGACCGCTAAACTGAGTCCTTAAAATAGTTAATATTGATTTTCAATGCTTCAATTATGTGTTAATTACATGTGTGGGAGTTGTGAATTGGAATTTTGACAAAGTCAATACGAATTTATTGAAAAGGGTTTAGTTGAAAAACTTAGAAACTTAGCTAGACAATTTTGGAATGACCTAAATAAATTAAGCTAAAAACTAATGGATTTGCATGTCAATTTTTCCCTTAGAAGAAAGTGGCCGGCCATGCATTTGTTTCCATTGGTTGTTTCATTATTTTATAATTTGTAATTTAAGTTAGTGGGATGATGATGTTGATAAAAAAAAATAATGAAGTAAAGTAATTAAAATAATGAATTAGTAAGAATAAAATAAAAAAAAAAACTTGGTTGTGTTCTTCTTCTTGCCGTGAAACAAAGAAAGAAATATGGAAAAGTGAAGGCTAGCATTCGGCATTGTAGCATCAAATTGAAGGTATGAATTCATGTAGCTTTCATGGAAAATTATGAGTTTTAGTTAATAGCTAAGTATATGCACCAACCCATGAGTTAATTTTTCTTTAGAGGGTAAAATCTCCATTCGGCCATTGTTAAGGGAATAGAGTTTTGACGTTATAAATTATGAAATATGTTAAGGGGTTATAAGGAGATTTAATTCATGTGACTACTTGTTTAATTACCTTAATAATGCAAATTTTGTGAATATGCTTTGATTTGCTTAAAGGGAACTTTCGGCTATGTCTTTGATGAATGAACAAATTAGGAGGCATGTGTTCGAATGGTATGATTTTTGAGAGTGATGGGAGACGGGGTTAGTGGTATAGTCTTGCCGAATGTGTGTGGCTATGGAATGGGGAGAAATATTTGAAGGTTCTATGATATTTTGGCAATTGGTAGTAACGTGTATAGCTATAGGTACAATAGCCGAATGTGATTTAGCTAATGGTTAAGGAAAACCATGAAAGTGAGTATTTTGCACATTGATTTGAACTCAAAAGATTTTCTTTAGGAAATAGACAATAAGACATTCGGCTATGAGCATTTTAGGAATTGATTAAAATGTTTACAAGAATCCTAGTGGAACATTCGGCTATGATTTTATTTTTTTTAAATGAAGAATAGAGTGCCTTATAGTGTATATATATATATATATAGATAAAAATGTCGTATGTCCTTGCATTAAAAATTTCATTGTAGACTTTGTGTGAACTTGTGCCATATTGATGCTAAAGCGTTAGCTTAAGTGAAAATGTTATGTGCTTTTGTGATAAGTGAAAGAGAATTTACCAAATGAGTTGAATAAACACGGTTTAAAATAAATTAAATTGTTCAAATTGTAGCTCAAGAACAAAAAAGGGGCAGAATTAGACAAAGGAAAGACAAAGGTTACGGAATAATCGACCGGTACATATTCAGCGAGGCACGAGGTAAGTCCTTGAGAATCGAACCTTTATTTAGGATAAAGAGAAGTTATAATGCATATGTATATTCTATGAGCTAATGGAAAATGATATGTCCGAATGTAAATTTTTGAAAATGAACGTGTGGGAAATTGTTGAAAGCCGAATACTAAGGTTAAATATTAATGTATCTAGTTGTGAAATTGTGTTCTTTGCTTACAATTAAACAAACCGTATGGAACATAATTGGTATTATGCCGAAATTGTGTGTTTGTATCTAGATGGTTATGGAAAGATGATATGAAAGATATGCTAATATGTATGAGTACAAATTTCGTTGATATAGCCGAGTTTAGTCTCGAAGGGCTTTCGAGCCAGAGTTAAAGCCGAGTTTAGTCTCGAAGGGCTTTCGAGCCAGAGTTAAAGCCGAGCCTAGTCTCGAAGGGCTTTCGAGCCAGAGTTAAAGCCGAGCTTAGTCTCAAAGGGCTTAAAGCCAGTGATATGTTTCGGGTTTGACCTTGAAAAAAATCATTCGTGGTGGAAATCGGATATGGGTTATATGTATAAGCTCACGTATAAATAATATTGCCCTGGTTGTAACATATGTGCCACTTACTGTAAGGATGGCAGGTATGTATTCTATACTCTTAATGGTTTAGAATGTCATTAAGATTGACCTATTTGAGCCTGGTACGGATTTGTGAACTGTCGTTTGATATCATTCGTATGTTTAAGAAATCTGATGTTGAGTTATATATATATATATATATGTGCTAGATTGACTAAGCAAAGAATAGAATTGAAATACTCAGTTATGAATGAATGGTTCTTGGATTGCATTGTGTTTTATTTTGAGTTATGCTTGCGAGTAAATAGTAACATGATATGCTCATATTCGGCCAAGGAAGGATTTAGACAAGAGTTGATAATATTATGTCCTTCTTTTATTTCTGACTGAGTTACTTAAGTACTTACTAAGCAAGTAGTTGCTTACTTTGTTGTACCTGCTTTCGATTTCGTAGGTCTTAATCGGAAGCTATGGTCTCGGGAGTTCCAGAATTGAAGTCATCTACACTATCACTCATCTTTTGGTACTGGTAACTAAACCTAGGAATGGCATGTATAGGTTTGACTTTTGGTGGTTAAACAAACATCTTTTGAATTTTGTAACTAAATTAGGCCATGCGAAAATGGCTCCTTTAACATTTTTACTTCTATAATTATGGTATTAATTAGATTATGTTTTATATGAATGGTTGTAAAATGCATGTTGGTAATACTAGTTTTGAAGTATGTCATACCTTTATAATTGTAATCCATGAAGTATAGGTGGTGAATGTGACTAGGGGTGATTTTATTACGTACATTGTTACCAATTTGATAAATTGGTTTAGTTGTGTTCAGTTGATGAGCGTTTGCCCAATAGTGTCGATTATATCGTTATGTTTAGTAAAGATCTTCTTTTAATGTTGTACCTGTTCTGGTGATGTCTCTCGACTCTCTTGCGATAGGACCGGGTCTAGGGGTGTTACAATGTAAGTCCGTACTAGATATACGACTTTGGAGACAGGATTGAGCCATGTAAGTCCATATTGGATATATGGCATTGGAGATAGGAATAATTCATGTAAGTCCATGTCAAAGACATGGCATTGGCAGGATATTGTTAGATAGGAACGACCCTAGTATCCTTAGTATTTCGAGTGGTTCAACGGGCCATTATTCAAGTAAATGTACAGTAAATTATCAGCAAAGGAAAGGTAGATTGTAATCATGAATAATGAAAGGTCAGGTAAGAAAGAAGGTAAGTGAAGAAGAAGAAGGCAGAAAATGAGATGTAAAGAAAGCTTATAATGCTAATTGATAGTTTGCATACTTATCCCATATGATGAATGTTGTAATTTATTTGCTTGTAAACTTACTAAGCCTAGTGCTTACTCTCTTTATTTCCTTCTTCTTATAGTTTTTACCAAGCCACTCGGGGATCAAAGGAAACATCAGAGATCCGATCACACTATCGAGGAATCCTATCGGTATAGTTAGACGTTTCTTTTCGTGTATGGCATGTATAGGGACTTGGCTTCTTTTGACATGGATCTTCTTATGATATGTTCAAGGAATGATGTATAAATACTTGCTAGTGAATAGCTAATGGAATGACTAATGATATATATAAGTATGATAGTATGTATGTTTGAGTAGTAACTATCACATGGAAACTATGAAAAATGTGAAAGAAATCTAAAAACAGATTTAACAGCAGAAATGACGTGACTGTGAAAAATCACCAAAAATAGTAGAAATATGATTTGATGATGAATGATATGTGAAATTAAATCTTATTGTGTCTAATTTCATATGGAACAAACAAAATAGGGAAAGGTATTGTATTTTATGAGATATTTGAGCTTTAGTGAAACAGGGCAGAGTGATTTCTAGATCCCCTATTCCAACTTTGGAAATTCACCATTAATGGTAAAAATATAATTAGGAGGATTACTTTATATGTTCAGAATCCTTATTGAGTCTAGTTTTAATATAAATAAATGGCATAGCCATATGAATTTTTTACAGGGAGAAAAGTGGTTCGTAATAAGTAGAGGTTAGTGCAGTTGAGTTCTTAAATAGGGGCGAATTTAACTAATAAACTGTACTAATTGGCCAAGCCAAAAATTCTAGAAAAACATTAGTAGATAGATACATGAGTCTAGATTCAGGGAAAATTTACGGATCTTGATTTTGAGTTTCGTAACTCGAGATATGAATTTTTAAGCGACCATAACGTAAAAAAATAGTTTATTCCGAAAATTAAAATAAGTGGTTGAAAGTTGTTTAAAAAGTAAGATAAGTTTAATAACACCTCAAGCTTGACTCCGACGACGGTCTCGGGCATGGGGGTGTTACACCATGCTAATTTCATAAACATTTTGCAAAAATTTACTCAAACATACCTTTGATTTAAGCTACAACCATGGCCGAATCTCTTGGCTTTTTCTTTTTCTTTTACTCAATAGTTTCGTCAAAAACAAGAGAAATGAAGCAAAATTTTTATGTTTTATTTATTAACACATATAATAGATATTAGATTACTAATTTAACCTTACTAATTTTATTCGTTTCCCACTATTCATTGACCGAATATGTCCATGCAAAATTCCTTGGTCAAATTGCATCTTCAATCCCTCATACAAAAAGAACATCTACAATTCGGCATTCACACAATTACCTTCAAACTTTTCTTTTATGCAAATAAGCCCTTATAGATAATTCAACATCCAAATAACAAAATTAAAACACGAAACTTTCACATATGATAATTTGCATATAATAAACACAGAAAATAATATCTAAAAAAATTTTTTACTTCAGTTTCGTGGTCTTGAAACCACTTTTCCGATTAGGGTCAAAATAGGGCTGTCACACTCATAATACAATTATCAACATTCATCTTTCCCATCAATTTATGCAATTTCATGCTAATACAATCGACATTCACTTAGCAATTAAACTTGATCAAAATTAGCCTCCTTACAAATGCCATTACAAAATGTCTTGAGCAATATTAGTAATCAACACATTAGGCTAACAAAATGACACATCTCAAAGTGACAAAGTTCCTTATACATGCCATACACAAAAATAGCTAACTATATTATACCCAAAATGGACAACTTGATAGTGTGACTTCGAGCTCTGACTTTAATCGATCCCGAGCTAATTCGGCAAATCTACAAGGAAGAAGGGAAGATAAAGGGGTAAGCATAAAATGCTTAGTAAGTTGCATGGAATAAAATAGCAACAAAAATCATGAAACATCATCTAAATAAAATATCATAAAACTCGTAATTTCTTGCTCATTCTCATAACTTACTCATTCCCATGGCTTATTTATTTTCATAGCTTACTTCATCTTATGACTTACATTATCATTTTCTCGTAACTTACTCATATGCACCTGTAACACTCATCATGAAACTTTAGTCTTTCTCATGAAACTAATCAACTTGGATACTTTCTCCTCTAAAAATTATTTTAGAATATCGAAGGATACTCGTAAGTCAATCTCATGATATGATGCCAATGCCATGTCCTAGACATAGTCTTGCATGGGATCATAAGTCGATGCTAAAGCCATATCCCAGATATGGTCTTACACGGGATCTCATATTGATGTCGATGCCATGTCCCAGACATGGTCTTACACAAGATCGTACTTTGATGCCGATGCCATGTCCCAAACATGGTCTTATATGGGATCTCATCTAAGATGCACATGCCATGTTCCAGACATGGTCTTACAGGGGATCCATATCTCATCTCGGTGCTGAAGCCATGTCCCAGACATGGTCTTATATGGGACCTCATGTCGATGCCAATGCCATGTCCCAAACATGGTCTTACATGGGATCTCAATTCGGTGCCGATGTTATGTCCCAGACATGGTATTATACAGGACCTACATAACTCATGTCATGACTTTGGTATCCTTCG
The DNA here is from genome assembly GCA_020496765.1 of Gossypium stocksii. Classification (NCBI taxonomy): domain Eukaryota; kingdom Viridiplantae; phylum Streptophyta; class Magnoliopsida; order Malvales; family Malvaceae; genus Gossypium; species Gossypium stocksii. Next base: position 32,584,670 of record CM035624.1, on the reverse strand, counting down.
TATTCTTTAACATTACTAACCAATAGTTCTCATCCATAATTTCATCCTTTCTTGCTAGTAATCATATTAAATAACTTCATGGGATTTGCATGAATTATATAAAATATCATCATCATAAATTTACATCATGCATAAAGCTAAATTATTACATACAACTTACCTCGGGTCCAAAACGAGGGTGAATTTTAATTTAGTTCGCTACTTTGCTCTTTCCCTGATTTCGATCCAGGCTTCGTGTTTCTTGATCTAGAATGACAAATTTAACTTATTTAGTATCCACATTGGCTAATTAGCCCAAAATTCATACTTTAAATTTTGACCCTAAACTTTTACACATTTACAAAATGGTCCCTAGGCTCGTAAAATGAAATGCACTTATTTTTTTGACTACCCAAGCCTAGCTGAACCTTTCATGTGCTCATAACATCCCACATTTCTCATTAATTTATACATTTACTACATATTTTACTAACTTTGCAATTTGGTCCCTATTAGGGACTTTCATGAAAAATCACCTAGAGAAAGGTGTTTACTACACTTTAAATTTTCATATTCTACCACTAGACATCAAAATACTTGCATGTCATTCATGGGTATATTTTTGAGCATAAAGTCTAGCTCAAATTAGTGGTAGAAATAGCTTGATTAAGCTACGAGGATTTTAAAAATATGAAGAGCATGAAAAACGGGGCTTGAAGTTACTTACTTGGAGCTTGAAAATGAAAGAAACCCTAGTTATGGAGGGCTTGTGATTTTCAACACTCAAGGGGAAGAAGATGGACATTTTTTTCTTTCTTTTTCCCTTTTTATTTCATTTATTTACTACATGACCAAAATGCCCTTACACCCTTTCTTTGAAATTTTACCCTTCTATGGGCATTTTTGTCCATAGTGCCAAAAATTGGTTTAATTGCTAAATAAGGACCCCTAATAATTTTTCAAATGCTAATTCATCCTTAAAGCTTCTAGAAACTTAATTTTGCAACTTTTTCAATTTAGTCCTTAAGGACAAATTAATCACATTTTCTCAAAACTTCCTTCATGAAATTTTATCACTATCATGCAATCATATCACAAACTTAATAATAATCATAAAATATACTTTTCTACTTCAGATTTGTGGTCTCGAAACCACTATTCTGACTAAGCCCTAGTTCGGGCTGTTACATGGTATGTCAAATCAACATACTTGTCCAAGTGGCATGTCAAGTTTAACTTCTCATTTGATTTTGTCAGTTGTGTAAGCGTCGATTAATAGTCAAAATGGTCAATAACAATTTTCATTATCAGAAGGGCCTAGCTGAATTTTTGTCATTGTTTAGAGCTAATTGAGTGTATTCTTAAGGGCTTAATTGATTTTCTTTTTGTTAAAGGCTTTTTTTACCCTTAAGGCTAAATAAAATAAATATTTTTCAATATTCAAAATTTAATAATAAAATTAAAATTATTCATATATCAATTTAGTAAGATAAATAATAAAGATTTTTTTTGTCAATTTAAAATTTTTTTTCCCAAACTCATGCCTATATACCATATAATAATGTTAACAATGTTTTTCCAAATTTTTTCCCTAGATAATAATTCAAATAAAAAATTATTATATACATATCATATGATATGACCATAAATATTACATACAAATAAATAAAAAATATTACATACAAAATTCATATACATATCATATAATAATATTAACTATGTTTATAAATTTCTTAGATATTATATAATCATAAACATTATATATAATAAGAAATTTTTATTTATGTTATACACAATATTTTTTATTAAAATAAAACATCTATATAAAATTTCTACTTTATTTAAAGTGAATTTGTATTGTACTATCATCATGTAAGTTAAACTAATTATTATGATTGAAATTTAGAAAACATCAAAAAAGATTTAAAATTTGTTTAAGCTTGACTACCCAACAGATCAGAATTAAGAACATTCGAGCTCGAAAAATTTGAATCTAAAAGGGCTAAAGTTTGAGAAAAACCAAACCCAAAAAAAATTTGAACTCGATAAAGATTTAAGCCCAAGAAAGCTCGAGGCCGAGTTGATCCGAATTTGAAGACAGCTTGATCAAAGCCCACCCGTTTGTCACCTCATATGATATACATAGACATGGGAAGAGATCTACTTACATTAGTGTAAGATTATTTTAATTTTACACACTTTCATAACTTTTTGTACAATTAATATTTAACAATCCAACCGTTGAATTTTTCAATATAGTTTTACTTCATGCACATTTCCATACTGATTTGATATGATTATTATATTGATCTATGCAATGAAATCGAAAGAAAAAGGAGAAAATCAAATACAAATATTTAACGTGAAAAACCCCTTCGAAAAGTATAAAAAATCACGGGCAAAGAAAACTTCACTAAAATGGTAAAAACTAAAAAAAGGGAGTATAAGATGGAGAAACAAATAAGCCCTGAACCCGGAATACAAAGGTTCCCCAAAATTCCTACAAACTCTCTGAATTTTGTTCTTGTTGTTCGAAAATATCTATGGTTGCTAAGAGGCCTATTTATAGGCTAAAATCCGTGTACAATTATGACTGAAACACCCCTAAAATAATTAGAGTTTAATTGGAAAAATATATCATAGTTTAACTAGGAGAAAAAACTCGACTGTGTAATGAACACGTCATTACGTTATGACGTGGCTATCGACTTATTGTGACGCCAAGCTTTGGATCGTCAAGATGACACATCTTTCTTGTCTGGATGTCAACTCTATTTTGTCCAAGAATACAATGACACTTCACAAATCTCCTTGAATCGTATTTCCAAAACACCTTTTTTACCCAGCCCCTCCAAGGGCCTAAGTTGATCTTTGTCGAATGTTTACTAAGTTCAAATAGTACCTAAACTTGGAAATTGGAAGACTCTTTGTCATCATGTCTGCTAGATTGTTCTCTCTACCAATTTTGAGAATCTGGACATCTCCTTGAGCGACCACTTGTCGAACAAAGTGGTACCAAATATCTATATGCTTTGTTATTTCGTGATGCATCTGATTTTTAATGATATGTATGACACTTTGAATATCACAATATATGACAGTCTTGTCATTTCTATCAACTAGCTCCCCGAATAGACCTCTCATCCAAATGGCTTCTTTCACAGCCTATATGATAGCCATATATTCAGCTTTGGTAGTCGGTAAAGCCACAGTGGCTTGAAAGGTGGCTTTCTAACTAATAGTGCTATTTATAAAAGTGACCAAATAACCTTTGAGAGATCTTTTTTTTAGTTCTCAAGCATAATCTAAATCTACATAGCCGACTAGACCTTCTGAACATCTTTCGAATTCTAAACAAGTATTGGTAGTCCCCCTTAAATATCTTAAAATTGACTTCACAAATTGCTAGTGTAATTTTTTGGGTCTGACCATATATCTACTTACTACGCTAACAGTATGTGAGATATCAAGATAGGTACAAAACATTGCATACATTAGGTTTCTAACTGCACTGGAATTAGGAACCGAAGACATGTACAGTAACAACTTATTTTTAGCTAAATCAGAATAGTGGTTTCGGAGCCACAAATCTGAGGTCAAAAAATTATTTTATTATTATTTTAAGTGTTTATAGCATGAAAGCATAATTGTTTGAAAGTTTTGTGAAATAATTTTATTGTTTGAATGCTTAATTCGGTAAAAAGGACTAAATTGCATAAAATGCAAAAGAAGTGTTCTAATAGTTTAAAATACTTAATGGCTATTAAATTGAAAAGAGGAAGTCCTTAAATAGTAATTAGACCATTTGTAAGGTAAGTGGGCATTAATGGACATACATGATGAATTATTAAAGTTATTTCATTAAGGTTAGTTTGGCAATTGTTAAATAGAGGTTAATTAAATATAAACAAATCAATGTGTCATCATCTTCATCTAAAACTAAAAATTAGAAGAGAAACTAGGGCTTGGAAGCTTTGTGAAATTTGGCGAGAAGAAATCCTAGCATGTAAGTCCATTTTGACTCGATTTTTGATGATTTCCATGCTTTTGTGATCGTTGCAACTAGGCCTAGATAGCCCAGGGACTATTTTGCAAAATTGTTAAATATTTTGAGAGTTGCCATTGATGAATATATGTGTTCTTTGATGTTTGATAGTGAAATATGAAACTTTGTTTTTAGATTTACAAGTTTTGTAATGTGATTTTGAGTAAAAATGCAAAATAGGGGTTTAATTATGAAAATATGAAAATGTGTGGTTAAATGTGTGAAAAATTGATAAATATGGGCTACTAGGGGTATAATGGTAATTCAACTATTTTGAAATTCGCATGAAATTGTGATTTTGTGAAATAAAGACTAAATTATAAAAATGTAAACTTTTAAGGGCAAATGTGTAAAAGTGCTTAAATGTATATTTTGGATTAAATTGAATAAGTAGATGAATAAATAAGCTAAATTTTATTTATATAGATCAATATAGGAAGAATTCAGACTTAGATCGGGGGAAAAACAAAATATCTGACTAGTCAATACGTTTCATTGTTTTCGTATACGAGGTAAGTTCGTATGATAATAAATGTTGTTAAATTGTGTTATAAATGTATTATTATTGAATTGAATTGTGATAATGGTTGGAAATGAGTTTACGAACATGATCGACAGAGATTCAATAATTTAAAGTCCTGTTAGAACATTAGGAATAGTTTAGGATACGAATGTCATGACATTAGGGTTTACCAATGATGATGTGATCCGGGTGCTGGTCTTGTACGTCCTACTGGCGGCTGGATTTCGGCATGTGTTGTGGTTCCTGACAGCTTGTGTGAACAGCACCGTGTAGCTACATCTTGACTGACAGCTTGTGTGAGCAGGCCCATTGTTAGCTTGAGAGTGAGCATATTTGTGATATGAGATAACTTCGGCTATAGGTGTGGCACTTAGGTGGATGTGTTCTCAAGTATCCTATAGTAATTTCGAATGGTTCTACAGGCATAACCAAAATGTGAATAAAAGTAAGATCGATTTAAGTGGTACAGGTACGTATGGAACCTATACGGGCATTGAATTGAGATAGCTTATGAAATTCATGCTTAATCATGTACTAAACATGTGAAAGGTTTGCGATTCAATATGATTAATGTTTGCTATGTTCATTTGGTTGAATTGTGTTTAGTTAATATGTTAAGTTTATTATCATACGAGCTTACTAAGCTATAATGCTTACTTCAATTTTATTTCTCCATTTTTAATAGTGAATTCAAGCTAGCTCAGATCCAGGGATCGTCAAAGACTTCATTACACTATCGGTCATCTATTTTGGTACTTTTGAACTTGTGAATATGGTGATATAGCATGTATAGGCTATGTGATCTTCTTGATATGTTATAGTATGAATTTTTGCCATGTGATTTGGCTTGTAAATGATAGAAGGTTTGATGTGTATATAGCCATATAAGTTGGGTTATTTCATGTGCTTGGTAATGTCGTTATAATGAGCAATTTGCCATTTTGATATGTGGTATTTAGTTTGGTTTGGAAATGCTTGATTGTGGTTTGGTACTTAGATGTCAAATTGGTTGGCTATATGGTTAGAATATGGGATATGTGATGTACATTATTTATGGTTAGTAAAGCATGTTAGTTTGATATGTGTTTTGAATATATAAATGGTATTAAATTGAATACTGAAATGGTTAAAATAGATATGGCATGATTTTTGCATTGGATGATGATATTTCGCTACCTATTGTGTCTTGAATTGGTGTAAATTGAGCTTGTGTAGGTATGTGCAAATTGGGTGGCAAAATGGCTTTGTAAATAGTCTAATTTTGTCCATACGGGCAGAGACACGGGCGTGTGTCTTAGCCGTGTGTGACACACGGTCATGGTACACCGCTGTGTGTCCCCTGGTGTTGCATTTAGAAGCAAGTTAGTATGCTCCACATGGTCTCACACACGAGAGTGTGACTGGCTGTGTGGCATAAGTCAGTATACCCTACAGGTTTGACACGGCCTAGCACACGGCCTGGCACACGGGCATGTGTGGCCATTTCGAATAGGTACACGGGCATATGGTCGGCTATGTGGCCTAAGTCAGGGAGTTACACTGGGTAGGACACAGGGTAGGACACGGCTATGTGATCCCATTTCGAATGTCCACATGGCTTGTGACACGGAATGTCTGGTGCAGGGCCTGTTCACACAGGCGTGTGTCCCCTGTTTTGAGAAATTTTCTATGTTTTTCCAAAGTTTTCATGAGTTATCAGTTTAGCCCCAAATCACTCCTATTGCATGTTTAGGGCCTCGTAGGCTCGTTTAAGGGACAATGTGATTTCATTTGATTGAGATATGTTTATGTATGTAAAATGTATGTAAAACGAAAGTGTAATTATGTAATAAGTTTAGTAATGCCTCTTAACCTTATTCCGGCGATGAATATGGGTTATAGGTGTTACACGTACCTTTTTTTAATTTTCCATTTGTGGTACGTTTGAGATCGAAATTCTAAAGTGGGCAACTAAGGGTGTACTTGCTGGCTTAGAGTCTTACATTCCAAACTGCTCGAGAATTCTTTTGATATATTTTTGTTGTGACAGAAATAGCTTCCCGAAGTGTCGATATCTCAAAATTTTATCCCTAAAATATTCTTGGTTGCACCAAGATCCTTCATCTCTAATTTAGAATTAAGCAAGATTTTAAGTTGCTAAATTTTGGATGGATCTTTGGTTGCAATTAACATAATATCAACATAAATTAGGAAGTAAATAAAAGATCCATCATCTAGACATTGTAGATACACACAACCATCGTACTTGCTTCAGGCGAAACCAATACTTAACATGAAGGAATCGAAATTCTTATACCAATACCGATGAGACTACTTTAGGTCATATACATATTTTTGTAGAAGGCAAACATGGTCTTCTTTGCCTTCAATTCTAAAGCCTTCTAGTTGTTGCGTATAGATATCCTCATCCAAATCACCATGAAGGAATGTAGTTTTTACATCTAACTGCTCTAACTCAAGATTGTTTGATGCAACAAGAGCTAATAGTGCCCAAATGGATATATGCTTCACAACTAAATAGAAAACATCACGAAATTCAACTCCCTTCACTTAAATGTAGCCCTTCATGACCAGCCTTGTCTTATATCTCGTGTCACCTTGACTCGAACCTTCTTTATTTTTGAACACCCACTTGTAAACAATTACTTTCTTCCCTGTGGGTGGTTTAACAAGCTACCATGTCTCGTTATTTTGAACAGATTCTATCATTTCTTCCATAGCAACACGCCACTTGCTAGAATCAGAAGGCCGAACTACCTCTAAAAAATTTGAAGGGTCGACTGAATCGATGGTCTCTACAACATTTAGAGTATATGCTACGAGATTTCTTTCACAGTGTTTTTGTAGCAGTTTACTATCTCGTCTTTTTCTATCCCTGGCTAACTTATAATCTTGAAATTTAGATGTTTGGGTCTTTGGTTGGGATTGAGAAGCCTTAGAAGCCTTCTACTATGCCAAAGAAACATCAGTTCCAGAATTTCTTCTTGATGTCGTGGCAAGCCAATTTTCCTCATCGAGACGTTGCTTTTATTCATCATGTTGTTGCAATGATAGGCTTTGTGATGTCGTGACATCATTGTCTGATTTAGTCTTCGACTCCACCTTGCTTGAAATAATCAGATTTTCGGTGTTGTTATGACCCAAAGACCCCCTTCTGGACAAAATCATCGATTTTTCATCAAACGTAACATTTGTACTAACGATGATCTTACTCATTTTTGGGCACCGTAACTTGTAACCTTTTATCTCGATCGCGTAACCTAGAAAGATGCACTTCACTTCTCTTGGTTCAAGCTTTCCCTGACTAATTAGACATATGTAGGAAAATCAGATCTCTAAGATTAGAGTAATTAGGAGGATTTTTAGAATGAATCTCTTTAGGAACCTTTCCATCCATAGTTTGATGTGAAGATTGGTTCACCAAGTAGCTTGCAAGATTAACTGCTTCGGCCCAAAACTCCTTTTTTTAAACTTGCTTTGGAAAGCATACATTAAGCTTTCTGAAGCAATATTTTGTTCATTCGTTTGACGACTCTATTCTACTGTGAGGTACCTATAATTGTGGTGGTGTCTCTCAATTCCTTTCCATTTGTAGAAATCATTAAATTCGGTTAAATAGAACTTGAGCCCATTATCTGTTTTGAATCGCTTTACGGATTTCCCAAACTATTTTTCCAGTAAAGTCTTCCACTGTTTGAAGATTCAGAAGACTTCATTCTTATGCTTTAGGAAATAAACCCAAACTTTTCTAGAGTGGCTGTCGATAAAAGTTAAAAGATATTTGCTACCTCATTTGGAGACTACTGGAGCTAGACCCCATAAATCAAAAGGAATATAATCGAGGGTCCTTTTAGTTCTATGCACTATCGAATCGAAGCTGACTCGAGTCTGCTTCTTATTAATGTAATGCTCATAGATATGTAAATTTCTAACTCTGGTTTTGTGACAGCCCGAAATAGGGCCTAAACGGAACAGTGGTTTCGAAACCATCAATTTGAGGTTAAAATATTTATTTTGATGGATTTTAAATGTTTATTGGGTGATTAAATGTTTGTGTGAAATTTTGATTAAGAAATTTTATTGTTTGAATGTCCAATTTGATAAGTTGGACTAAATTGCAACAGGTGAAAAATATGTGTTCTAATCTATATAGGTACTTAATTGAAGTGGTTTTCTAAATTAGAGGTCTTTATGTGGTAATTAGACCATTTTAACTTAGTTTGGACAAAAATGCCTAAGGAAGGATAAAATACCAAAAGGGTTAATGGAGGGCATTTTGGTCATTTGGTTAACACAAGAAATAAAAAAGGGAAAATAAGCCAAAATTTAGTCCATCTTTCTTCCTCTTTTGCCGAAACTTTGAAGGACTCCATAGTTAGGGTTTTTTTCTTTTTCAAGCTTAATTGTAAGTATCTCCTAGCCTCGTTTTTTATGCTCTTCGTATTTTTGAAATATTTGTAACTTGATCTAGCTATTTCTACCATTATTTCAAGCTAGGGTTCATGTTTAAAATTTTACCCATGAATGACATACAAGTATTTTGATGTCTAGTGGTAGAATATGGAAGTTTGAGGTGTGGTGAACAACTTTTACTAGATAATTTTGGTGAAATTGATAAAAAGGACTTGTGTCTAAAAGATGAAATAATGTGTGAGTAAAATGCAAATAGTAAAAATTGTGGGTTGCTATAGAAAAGAATATGAATTGTCTAGGCTTGGGTGTGTGAAAAATGAACACATTTCAATTTCCGAGCCTAGGGACTAAAGTGTAAAAATTAAGAAAGTTAGGGGCTAAATTGCAAAAATTGCCTTAGGATGATTTTGGACCAAATTGAGTAAAGTGTGTATTAAACAAGCTAAATGTGCCATTATAGATCAAGAAGAACGTGGAATCAACCTTGATCAGGGCAAAGGCAAGGTTTTAGACTAATTTTCAAATTAACATATTTTGTACCGAGGTAAGTTTATATGTAAATGATACAACATTTTTATTTATATCCTTATGTGATGGTGTCTTATGTGAGTTATGGGTGAACACTATCGATATATGTTGACATGATGAAAAGCGAGTAAATTCCCAGATGAACATTCGGAACAGAAAAGGATATTGAGGAATCCTGTGAAATTATTTTTTGCATATAGACTTACTAAGCTTAAAGCTCATCCCCTTTTTGGTTTTCCCTTGTTCTACAGTGTCGCCAAGGCAGCTGGGGATATAGAGATCGTCGGAGGATCACCCACACTATCAATACTCTTTGGTATATTGAAATGAATCTTTTGAATTATGACATGTATAGGATTTGGTCATTTTGTAAGTGTCATAATTGGTTGGCTAAATGTGTAAGCCTAAATTATTTGGCACTACATTTTGTATAAGGCCATGAGATGTGGCTAATATTGATTGTTTTATAAGTCTATGATGAAGCTTTTTATGAATGAGTTGTTTGCCTATGTGAGGATGTATGATAGTATGAAATTGGTGTGTGGAAAATGTGATGAGTAAATGGTTTTGTATATGCATGATGATTGGGCAATGTGCTTGAGATGAGAATAAGTTGTGAATGTGTGGATTTTTGGGATATTTTGATATGGGTTTATGCCTTGTGAAGTGTTGTTGAAATTGGTATAAATGTGGTTGATTTTCAGGGTGGTAAAAGGCTTGGTAAATAACCTTACAATTTTCCACACGAGTAGATACACGGGCGTGTGTCTAGGCCGTGTGTGACACATGGTCCGTCCCTGGGTGTGTAGTCTGGCCGTGTGTCCCCTGCACGTAAGCTTCAAAAAATTTAGTAAGCCATACGGGCTAACACACGAGCATGTGCCTTGGCCGTGTGACCAAATTTTGCATGCTAACGTCATAAATAGAATGTCTAGGTTTTTGCCCACCGGTAGAGACATGGGCGTGTGTCTCGGCCGTGTGAAGGACACGGGCATGTGCTTGGCCGTGTGAAAACCCCCTTAGGTTCAAAATGAAAAATAAATTCACACGAGTTGTGAACATGGGCGTGTTTGACAACACGGCCGTGTCTCTAAACTGCACGGGCGTGTGCCCTATTTTGTATGAAAATTTCTAAAGTTTTCTAAAGCTCTTAGTTTGGTCTCAGATTGCCTCCAAGGTATGTTTTGGACCTCGTAGGCCCATAATAGGGATAATTTATTTTTGAATTCAAGGTTTTAATTTAAATGGAAATTTGTGACTCGAAAATGGTCGGTTATGTGAGATATTATCCGGTAACTCCTTGTACCCTGTCCCGGCGTTGGTTACGGGTAAGGGGTGTTACAGGTCTTATAAGAATACCTCTTTTTCTTAAAACGATCATACCTTTTCCACTCGTATGATCGATTCGTATGTGCCACAGTTGGGTTGATTTAGAATTCGAAATGTGTAAATTTAGTCACGTTGTCGCAACGTTAGGGGCTTCTTCGTCTCGTTGTCCTCATGCCCCGTGTTTCCTCATTAGAACGTGGCGATGCCTTTGCCTCTGCTTCTGTAACTGCTGCTAAATTGGACACTGTTGCACCTTGTAGAACATATAGGCTATCAACATTTTGTCCTCTCATTAGAACAAGGGCTCCACGAGATACCTGTAAGCTATTTGACTATGAAATCAATTTGCATAACACAACATAGTCATAACATATGATATTGATATATTGGCAATCTGTGAGTATGAAACATAATCATGAATCATATGCATTGGATAAACGGATCTCCAAACACACCAAATGACTCATAGAGTCCTACACTACTTCTATTAAGTGTAGCACGAGTGCGAACACTCTTCTAAAACACCACACTATCTTCGGTGAATAGAGCTATGCTTTATATTCCTTTATCTTTTCAACGCAATCTTTGGGCCATAATGCCATATCACAATATAAAGGTGAGTACTTACAGTCCTATGGCTTGCCAATAATATCCAACGATTTTAAGTGTTCACAATGCCAATATATCACTTTTAACACATTAACAAGACATAATATAATAGCCTCACAATTCAGCAGAGCTTGCACAATAGCACAATTCACAATACACATAAATCGCATCTTATACAGTTCGTAATAAAACATGGTTCGCATATAACATAGCTCGCATGCAATATAGCTCACATGCAACATAACTCACATACAATCTTAGTTTGCATATAACATAGCTCGCATATTAGGGATTGCACATGGCACAAAATTTCACAATAAACAGTTGACATAAATAACACAGTTTGCCAAATTAATACAATTCATAATTTTAATATAGTCTGCCATTTTTATATTGTTTGCCATTTTAATACAGTCTGCCATTTTAATATAGTTCACCATTTTAATATAGCTCGCATGATTATGGTAAAGCTCATAAAGGTAGAGACATTTACTTTAGGAACTTAGTATGGGCGGTAAGGCTACCTAAGCTTACCATTAACACCTGACTTGTGTGCATTTATAGTATGTAAGGCCCTCACCTTTCTCAACTTTGTTGCTTTGCTGAGCCTAAATAACCTTCTGTTTTCCTTTGTCCTTGCTTGAGGATGCTCTTTCGTAATCTGATGCTTTGCATAAGAACACACACAACATATTACACAAAACATGCTACAAGTAAACACAACAATCAGGTTAAAAATGAACATGTTATATAGCTTGCACAAATTCAGGCTCACATGGTAACAATGACATAATAGCTCGCATGATGCAATCAGTTTGCATAACACAATATATTAATAACACATGATATTGATATATTGGTAATCTGTGACTATGAAATATAATCATGAATCATATGCATTGGATAAACGGATCTCCAATCACACTAAATGACTCATAGAGTCCTACCCTATCTCTATGAAGTGTAGCATGAGTGATAACACTCTCCTTACATAATTTTCGGGCCACAATGCCCTATCGCAATATAAAGGTGAGTACACACAATCCTATGGCATGGCAATGATATCCAATAGTTTCAAGTGTTCACAAAGCCAATATATCACTTTTAACACATTAACAATACACAATATAATAGGTGTAACATCCTCAATCTGATCCAATTTACCGAATCTGAGTCTTGGGTATTACTATGTGAATACATTCAAAACTTATTCTACTTATATGATTTAACAATTTATTTCAACGTACCACACTGACTCAAACTAAATTACTTATGTATATGCAATAAACAATTGCAACTGTAGCACATGGTAATTAGTTACAAAAATATATAATTCGAAATCCTAATCTAATCCAGTTATCATAACTATGGGTATTTGGGTAACCTTTAGACTTGGAACACGTCACCAAACTTGCTCTATATGCATAATAGCCTGATTCGCCACTCCCTTGGCATAGTTTTGGTATTGTTCCTCCTGGCGCAAAATCTTATTCAACCTGAAACAATAAGTATACCTTATGTGAGTTCATAAAAACTGAGCGAGAATTAATTACTTATACCTTGGTCGTGGTTTCCTTAATGTGCTAGATAGTTCATCACTTCCAGCTTATTTCCTTTTAACATCAACTATCTATCACAAACATCATCACACAAATTGCACAACATTTTCATTCCTTCTATTTGCTATATTGTAATCTAAATCCATTATCGTCATGAATCACTAACCTCATTCTCTTAAGAATCTATTTCAATTCATCTTGATCATGTTTCCCTGCCTGTATTCTTGCAAACTAATGTTCAAAATTATTTATCGTACCTAATCTTAACTTTCATTGTCTATAAATAGATGGCCTTCTTCAAATTACTAGACGTAGCTCTTTTAGATTTGTTCTTTCAATCTAAGTTTGTCACCTCAAAATTGGACCTAGAAGTTTTGAGGGTAATATGGGGATTTTAGCCTTAGTGAGCTTAGGAATGTCGTTAGCATGTTATTCAGAAATGTTTTTGTTTATGCATTTTGGAAATTAAAACAATTTTTGAAAATAATGTTCAAAAGACTTTCAATTTTGAAATAAGGACTGATTTGTAAAAGGTTTCTAAAAAGCAATTAAACCAAATTTTAATTTTCAACCTATTTTCCCCCTTCATCTCTATAAAACCCATGTTATTCTCTTTTCCATATTTTTGTTTTGTCATCCATTACATTCCAAAGCTCCTCTCATTCAATTTTGATTCCGAAACTTCATTCATTTGATTTCTATCATCACCTAATCAATAAACCTCCAGAGTATTTCAAGAAAAACACTTAAAACACCATAGGTTTCTCCATTGTTGAGTTTTTGAGTTTTCTATCAAACATTCAATTTTTCAAGAACTAAGATAACGATTCGATTCCTTATTAGTTTTTTTATTTTATTTGATCCTTAAATTGAGTTTTTAGCTGGTAAATCACATGTTTTAAATAAATACTAAAAATTAGGTCGTTAATGGTGGATTTCGAGATTTCAGGTAAAAATATGATTTCAAAGTGTTTTTAAATTAGTTTTGACATAATTAGAAGGTTTCTAAACTTACTTTAAAGTTTCGTTGAAGATTTCCAATGTTTTAATGAATTTTCGTGAAAATTTCCATAAACATGTCGAAAATTTGATCCCATGAGTTGCATAGTTTTAAGTAGTTTAAATGTTGAGAATCAGTTGTAGGTGAATAATTAGATGAATGTAATCAATTTTAGGCAAAAAGATTAAGTATAGATTGAGATAATTGAAATTCAAGTTTGCTACATCAATGGTTTTGATTACATGAGAATTTATCTTAGGCTTGCATTTTTAGTTGGTTTAGGTAAGTCTTTGGCTGCTATTTGATTGTGTATACTATGTGGTTATTATGTGTGAAGCATTGAAACCATTGGAGCCTTCTATGAGCAAGGAAAAAGGCAAAGAAAAGCTAGTTTAAGCTTTCAGCAATTAGGTGAAAGCGTGATCAGTGAGTATTTGGAATCGCTGCTAGTAGACACGATTCATAGTGTTAATTGGGAGCTTAAGAATAACCTAAACCCCTATCCTAGGTTCTGAGTGTAAACTTTCTATTTCCCTTGCCTTATTTTGACAAATTATGTGATTATATGAATAATTGTGGATTGATTATTATGATACAATATTGTGGTATGAGACATGTGTCATGACTATTGTGAATTGTGTTGTGTTGTTGGCATGATATACATGCTAAATGATAGTGATAATGATATGCTATTAATGCAAATATATAGCGAAAATGAGCGAAATTTCAGTAAGTATATATGTGTTGAATTGTGGAATGTGATATTATTTTGACAGGTAATATGTGAGAATACTTGTATGTGATATATGATGTAATAATTTTAAAACACACATATGTGGTCGGACATGTGATGGCTCAACGAGCATTATTCTGACTATAACATCCGAAGCCCGGTCTAGAAGTTAGGCCCGAATCTAGCGTGTCACATTGAAGTGTTTTTCAAAAACCAAGTTTTCATTGAAAAGCCTTCTTGTTTAAAAATTTATGTAAAACCTCAGTTTGCAATTGATCAACACCCAACGTGTTTTATTAAAAAGATTACTCCCTATTTAAGATGTTATTACTTATAAAATCTTAATCGTTGCGAAAGCTTGATGTAAAACAGATGTTGCTTTGGAAAAACCTGTTTCTACCTCTAGCCATCATAAAACCACAAATAAAATCCCAAATTTGTAATCTAGAAATTTAAAGGCCCTATTACAATAAAAACTCATAAGAAAATAAAAATAAAGATAAAATAAAAGAAGATACTAAATCGGTGAATAGCTTGCAGTGTGGCCACCTTCGAGTCCTCTCTTACATCGAGCCGCCTACTGAGGGTTACTTGAAAAATTAAAAAGAGGGAGTGACTTTACAAAAACTCAGTGTGTACACCCTCATCAAACATATAACATGCAACAATCAATTTGGGCCTAAGCCCTATTCAGAAACAGAGTGGGCCTTGGGCCCATTACAAATACATAATAGAACAGCATGCAAAACCCAACCCAGTCTAGCCCATCACACCACCCGTACTAGCCTATCACACCATGTGGGGAATAACTCAAGCCCACACACCAGATAGTAGTCATGCTGCTAAAATCAGATATCATGGCAGAGCCGCCAGAACAAATTACGTGGCAATGTCACTATACAGAACTTCCTCCGGATCCAAACCTAACCCCATGCAGATTAACAGAACTATATAAAACATGCATACAGACAAACAGATACATATACGATCATAGACACGTCATGAACCTATTTCTAAGGGTAAAACAGTCATTTAGGCAGTCAGGGGTATAACGGTAAGTTTACCCTTCAGGGGTATTCTGGTCATTTTACTAATTTATAGTGTCTCAACACCTAATACAACCTTCTAGCAGGTCTAACGTCACTCCGGACGGCTCAAAAAGTCCATATGGTCAAACAGTGTATATGGGCCCAAAACCCCTATTGGGCCCAGGTGGGCCCACACGCTCGTGTGGCCCGCTCAGTCCAGACTTATGCATAATATCATAGATCTGAACATCTAACGTATCAGATATCACTTTCCCATATAACTTACCCATATGGGACCATAGGCCTATTGGGCTTACTTCGGCCCATCGAGGCCCAAAACAGCCTGAGTGCACGAGAACGCACACAACAGCCTTCACAGTTAAACACCCATGACTTGTGGGTTCGGATCGGCCCACAAGTGTTTGCACGCTTGCAAGACCTCGAAATGCCGGCATTTCAGCATTTCGGCTTTTCGGCATTTGCTGATCTATGCTATTAGGGGGTGTCGTTACAAACCTTCAGCTTTATATCAGACAATCAAATCGTAGGGTAGAAGTACACACCTGACCACATAGAGTACCAAGTATCCATAATCATCCACACCTATATTCAAATACTACGCTTCATTAGTCACTTTCATAACAATGCAAAACAAACCCACTTATCGAAGGACAAACTATACTTGCATTGATCTACTGCGATTTGCCTATGTAATCTGAGGTCCGTTGTAGCCCCCTTCCGCGTCTGGGCAGAAAGTCCCAAACTGACGACACCTTATGTCGCTTAAACTTGTGAGTAATGGTTATGTGCTCAAACCCTGTCGTCACCGTCACCATCTCTTTACCACTAGCGCTCCTTTTCCCATCTCAAAATAATATGGTTATCTTCTTAAACGAGGGAAAAACAAAAGCAACACAAAAGAGGGAGATGGAGGGTTGGTTGAACAATTGCCGAAATAAATAAAGAAAAAGATCAAAGGACAAAACCAAATACCCACGTATAATATTCGACCAATTTTAGAAGAGAGCAATTGTTTGGGTTATGGAAGTAAAGAGGAGAAACAACATAAGTAAAGAAGACGAACAAAGTAGGAAATTGGCTCGATTAATTCGAAAAGGAGGAGGAGATGGAAACGACACAAAAGGAAAGACAAAATATCAAGAGACTGAAAGAAAATTCCCAAAAGGAAAAGCACCAAAATGTTTTTCTTTATTCCTTCGGTACCTATACACCCTTGCATGAATTAACCCCCTTATTTCCTATTCGGCTCAAACTCCTTAACATGCTAATTTCCTTAATCCAAATCCACACTGGTTCTTATCCATATCCCATCCAAAATTGCACTGCTTGAATCACTTTCAAACTCTTCCCACCGATCAACCCCTGGTGTTTCAGTCAAACACCAACTCTTCCTTGCATGGGCAGCAAAATTATAACTCCTTTTACACATAGGACTGCTCGAACTCCAGCCCTCTAGGTCCCTCAACATGCTGCTGGCCATTACACTGAAGCTCTTCTTGTTTTCGGTCACAATTAATTTTAAAGCTTACTTGTTGAAGCCACGGTTTCCTTAAAAGAAAAAATCAAAACTTTACCTGGCCTACAACTCGAACTTTCGCCGCTTAAGAACCCATAACACGCTACTGCCATTGCACCCCAAGCACTCCTTGTGATATATTCCACCCTTAACTCCTATTAAAGCCTACTATCCCGCACCCAGATTATTCTAAAAAATATTTACTACCACCCAGATTCGAACCCCCAATCTCTTGGTTGCAGCATACGTTCCTTGCCACCACCCTACCTACCTTATTTGTGCCATTTTTCCTCCCCAACTAATTATAAAGCCTTCCTACGAGAACCCAGGTTGTTTTAAAAAAATCCAACATTTATGCGCATGCGGCAACTTGATCCCAAGCTTCCCTTCCTACTTCCTAACGTCTCTTGCCACTGGGCCAAGTGTAACACCCCTAACCCGTATCCGTTGCCGGAATGGGGTTACCAAGCATTACCGGACCAGACACAACTTCCTAACTATTTTATGTATGTACACATAATCATGGTCGAGACTCCTATAATGATCAAACTTTAAATCATTTGATATCACAAAACTAATATAATCTTATTCACTTAATTTATAAACAAAAATCTGAAAATATATCAGTTTCTCATATAAACATATACGCTTATCAAGATAATCAAATTACAGAATTCCATTAATCTTGTAAAACATACAAGTCAAGCACCCATCATATGACTATATCACAATTAGCACATTACTATTCATTTGGTCATTCATTTAAATTAATTATTCTTTTACAAGATTTCATAATAAGCTTAACCGAATATAAATAAACTTAAACCATTACTCTTAGGAAAAACCATTAGGTTCTTATCAAACATTTATTATACTCAAATTAATAGTCACATAGTTGAAACACAATTTCAAACTTAAACAATAATTTCCTTCCAGATATGCGTATCAATTTATGAATCAAAGGAAACATTAAATTGTCCATTATTTCAAGTCTAATTATTTATCTTACCACACAATATTTTCAATCACAATAATTAAATCCATTAAACATTTAATTAATTAACATGTTAATAAAGTTAAGTAACGTACCAACTTAGCTTTACTACATCAATACAAATCATTAATAACTAAGACATATGCTAATAATTTCCAATTGAAAATTCATGACCGAATATATGTATATACACAAAATATGCCATCTATTATTATTTATGCCAACTTCATCCCACTACTAAAATCTGCACCTTAACCAATTTATAACATAAACACAACCTCTAAATTCACTTAAATCATATTTGAACATGTATCATGCCCTTTAACCCTATCTAATAGCTAAATTACTCTATTCAAAACAATAAGCAACTCATTAACAAGTTTTATCAATGATTACAACATAATCACAAGTTCACTACAAGCTATCTTCCTAAGCAATAGTCACTAAATTATTTATATCTGGAGCTACGAAACTCCAAATCAAGTTTTGTTAATTTTACCTAAAACTAGAATCATGTACCTTTCTACTAAAAAATTTCCAAAATTTTTGGCTTGGGCAATTAATACAGTTTATTCCTTAAAGTTACCTCTGATTCACTATCTGATAGTTCTGACCCTTCTGTACTAAAGTTCAATTATCTCATAGCTCAAGACTCAGATAATGTTCTCATCTATTTCTCTTGAAACTAGACTCATTAAGGATTATAAGCACAGATCATAACTATTTTTGTACGATTTTTGATGATTTTCTCAAAACAGAATAAGGGACTTCGGAGTTATTCTAACTCTGTTTCGCCCAACTTCAAATATCTCATTATAGGCAATTCTTTTACTTTCAGGGTTTCTTTTATGTGAAACTAGATTCATTAAGCTTTAATCCCATATTTTATTCAGCCTATAACTCATCTCCCACTACTTTTAGTGTATTTTCATAGTACACCACTGCAGTAACCCAAAACTGTCTAGGCTAAATTGCTCATTCATGATCATTGTTTATACGGCACTCGACTACTTCTATTACTTACCTTATTACCAAGACATAGTCAAACCTCACAAACATGAACATCATAAAACTCAACTCATAAGGAATTGGAAACACAACCAAACATATATGAACATTAATTCTATAATTAAGCCATTTTCGCATGGCTTTTAAATGTACAAACCCAAAATGGACATAACACCTTCTAGCTTATACATGCCATAATTCCTAAATGCAACTTATAAAATACTGAAAGCAGTCGATAGTATGATAAGCTTCTCTGACGATCCCCGAGCTCACAACTTGAATTCAAAATCTATAAGACAGAGATAATTATTCACACAGTAAGCTATCATAGCTTATTAAGACTTAAGCAATTAAACATTTCAACTAAACAATCAATTTATTTTATAAAGCCAAAAAGTATTACTTAAGATGCACTTTCATTCAAATAAACTAACTTAGCCGAATATGAAAATTTTGTATAATTTCATGCTCATCCGAACATACTAATTCAATGTAAGAATATATATATATATTTAATCTGAATTATCGAAGAAATTTAAACTCACATCCCTTCAAAAGTACCGAAACAATATAGGCTTACCTTCCTTCGAATATTTAAATCCTGTACCCAACTAAAGAAAAATATCTTAATTTCATAAGCATAATTCACATAACAGAACATACTAATTTGCATATAGCCTATTAGCATCACATTAATCTACATTCCTCCCTATTGAACAATGATTAATGAATACATTTACAAAACACATTTACATCAATGTACCTTTTTGACATTAAATTTTGAACTTATGAACATACTTGAATTGGGTGTTTGATCATTTGGCCATCTCAACCCCTTTAAATCTCATCAAACACATTTGTTTCACTTAGGCACCTGGCCTCTTAAGCATAAAGCTTGATATGATTCACCAGCTTAAAGCCTGCTAGGCATATAGCCTGATTTAACTCCCATGCTTGGATTATACAATAACTCAAAGACCGAACTTCTAACTATGAATTGAATTAATCACTTCTTAATCAACTCACATTCAATATATAACAATATGATCAATCCTCCACTTCACAATACATTGGCATTTTCAATATTACCGTAACTATTACAGCTCAACCATTCAAGTCATATGCGACACCTTTTCGTACCATAACTAATGCACATCCAATAATTTCTTTACTATTCGGCATTTACAATGAAAGCATAGCACATTTTATTCACATTATAATTTACACTTAATTACTTCAATATACATCAATCATGCCCATTCATCATCTTAAATTCACACTCGGCAATAACATAATAATTTCTAATAATTCAATTCAACTCTTATATCTAACATTTATTCAACTTTAGTACAAACGTAGCTTAAAGATTTACCTCAATTCTCATATGGTTATTTCACGATCTTCTCTTATTCCCGGGTTATAATCAATCCTTCCAACCATTTTCATCATCAACAACTATGATTACACCTTTTTGCCGATTCAATTCATCGCTCCATATCACATACAATAAGTTTCATTACACATAACTAAAGTCACACTACATTTCCATTACCTTCGGCAATCACCTTTTATAATAACACATATAGTTCATCAATTTAATACTATTCGGCAATATGATAATTACTTAGAAAAATTCATTTTAGCACTTAAATCTAATCACTAATAAAATTTAACACATATATAAGCTCAATGACTTACCTCTGATATTAACGAATGATAATTTCGATTACTCGACTAATTTAGCTTTTCCCCGATCTGAAATCGATTTCTTTATTTCTTGAGCTTCAAATTTCAAATAAAATCCATTCAACTAAATTTTTATTCAATTAAATACAAACATCCACAATTAAATAAATGACTTAATTACCCTTACTACTTTCCACATTCGGCAAATTTCATCCACTATTAAGTCACACTAAATAAAAATAAATAAAACTAATTTCTTATAACCAATATTAGCCGAATACCCCCAAGTTTACTTACAATCCTTTACACTTCATTTATTTACCCATTTAGTCTTTTTAGTTAATACTTTAACATTTTAGTCTTACTACTTCAACTTCATCAAATTTCTAAAATAAAACTTAAAATCTAAGCACATCTTCAATTTATCCATTCAAACCATCACCTTCCCAAATCTTTCAACCATGGTAACATTCAGAATGTTTATCAAATACAAAAATTAGAATATGGGTTTTATAATATACAATACAACTAAGCTAAAAACATAAAAATTATTGAAAACCAAATTAAAACATACCTTAAATTGGAATTTGAAAGTGCCGAATGCCAAAGTCTAAAGCTTTTCTTTCTTGTTTCATGTTTCAGCAATAACAAAGCTTAAGTGGCTTTATTTTCTTATGTTTTATGTTTTAGTAAAATTATATTAATTATAACTTTACCAAAATAACTTTTATAATCAAATTTATAAACATTATAAAGCATGTCCACTACCGTCCAAGAATTTTATTATGGTTTAATTTCCACTTAAAAACCTCCACTTACAAAGCCATTAACAATTTGACCCTCTATGCTTTTATCTATCAAATTTTCAACTTATGTGATTAAGACCTTTTTATTTAATTAAGC
Organism: Gossypium stocksii; assembly: GCA_020496765.1. Lineage (NCBI taxonomy): Eukaryota > Viridiplantae > Streptophyta > Magnoliopsida > Malvales > Malvaceae > Gossypium > Gossypium stocksii. Next base: position 32,562,796 of record CM035624.1, on the reverse strand, counting down.
ACACAAGCAATCAAATTCTCATACGAAGTTTTCACATAAGCTAATTCACATATAATAAACACAGAAAATAATATTTAATTATTTTTCTGACTCAGTTTCGTGGTCCCGAAACCACTATTCTATTAGAGCTAAAATTGGGCTGTCACAAAGGTTATGATATATTTTATAATATATTAGCATACTTTATTATTTTCCCAACATAACCTTATTAAATCTATAACAAGACCACATACCATAAGCCCTTTATCGTCCATTTACTAAGCCAAGGAATAAAAATGGCTTTCAATTTTATACTTTATAATATATATATATATATACATATATATTATATCTTATAATTAACATAAAGTTTAATTTATATATATAAATAACTTTAACAAAATAATATAAAAACTATACAATATGAGCCCACTACCGTCCCACTAATTTATAAATGGGTTATTTGCCACTTAAAGGCTTCCAATTATAAAGCCAATAGCAATCTAGCCCTTTACACTTTATACTACCAAAATTTTGTTTTATGCCATTAAGTCCCTTTTTTCAATTTGGACAACCAATTGGTAAAACTAACTTACAAAATTTTTTTACACATAAATTAACATACTGTAAATGCCAAAATAATATTAAAAATAAATTTTTACGACCCTGAATTTATAGTTTCGAAACTACTGTTCCAACTAGGGTCTAAACCAGGTTGTTACACCAAGCGTGTTCCTTGTGTCCAATCTTAACCTAATTTATTTATAAGGTCTAATGCCAGACTGTCCCTAAGGAAGCAAAAATTAAAATTTTTGCTAGAGCCCTGGATCGAACACATGACTTTCCCCACTCTACTAACCCTTCCTAAATTACTCAAATATTAAACTAAACATGCAATTGTAAAATTTTTAAACGTAATTAAATTATTTAAGCTGTCTCCTAACCGATCCCAAACTCAAGGCCCAATACTTTTAGGCCAAAAATTTAGGGTGATACAGTGGCACTTAAAGTGTAATTAAATGTGAATTTGATAAGCATGAATTGTGTCCAAGTTGTGATGTAAATTGATGAAAATGAACAGATGATATACTTTAAATCAACAATTAAAAATGTGTAATTGTGGATATTTTGGTCTTGTGATCTCTTGAAACTATTAGATATAGTTGACATGCCATAGGATTGTGAGTACTCACTTATATGTTTTGTGTTCTTGGGCATTGAGGCCCTAGGACAGGTTTGAGCGATAAGGGAATGTGAGCTAAGCCCCATTCAATGGGACAAGTTTGGTGTGTTGGAGATTGTTAGCTTTATGCTTTAGCTTTTGGGGTATGTTCGACTCTATGAGTCAATTTGTATGTTGGAGATCCGTATATATGATGTATGCTGGTATTGCCCACTTTTATGTTTCATAGCCTTAAGTACCAAATTATCGTTTAAATGTGATGTTATATATTGTGATAATATGATGTGAGATAGATGCATAAACATGTAAATAACATGCTAAATGAGTTGATTTAAGTTTCATGAAAATGTTAGTACGTTCTCATAATAAATTGCGTATGTAATTGTGGTTTAGGTCGTTTCATTTAACTTGTGAATGAATGTGAATATATAAGCTAGACTTGTGAGTTATTAAAGCATATATATGATGTTTAGTCTTGATGAATTATTGTGAAATGAAATATTTGTATATAAGTTTAGTGCAGTTGTATGTGAGAGTATATGCTACTTTTATGATTTAATGGCACATAAATATGTTATTGTGACTTGGTTAGAATATGGTTGTGAACGTATTGTAGTATGCTCTTGTTTGACCTTTGATATGATATATACTTTGTGGTTACTCCGACACTCATTGAGCTTGTTTAAGCTCACCCTCTATCTCTGACCATTGCAGATATTTAGCGTTTTCGGTGTGAGCAGTGTGAGGATACCAATGAAGTGATCCAAGTTAGGCTTTAGTATTTGCGTAGTTGATATTAATATTATTCTTTGATATGTGGGGATAAGATAGTGTTTAGACTTTGATTGATTATTATTGTAGTTCTCGTGATATTTTATGGTTTTAGTTTTCTAGCACTTTCAATGGATGTTATAATTATTTCATTGGTATTGTTTCGGTTTGAATATTTGTTATGTTGAAGTGCTATTAACTGTATGTATGGTCAATGGACATTGAACAATGCGGTAGATCTTTAGCGGATTGATGGCATGATGTTTTGGATGTTTACATGACTTTGTTGCTTTTAAGATCTATGAATATCAAGCTTGATATGTTGATTATTGGTTGGACATATTTTCGATGTTTTGAGCTATTATTATAGTCATTTTGACAATTGTTTGATGTGGTAAAAGTTCCATGTTAAATGTATTTAAGTTAGGTTGGACTAATTGCTTTAATATGCTATATTTTTGCTATTTGGAGTAGAGGTATCGACAGCCATTAAAAATGATACCTCCATGATTTTCAAAAGTGCAAGAAGTCAGTAATGTAATTTGGTATCAATACCACATCATGAGTATCGATACTTGGGGTAATAAACCAATACTTTTTTGAAATATTCTGATAATTTATTGGGTTTTGATTTTTGGCGAGAAGTAGAATGCTAATTTGGTACTTTTTTTCTAGGTGGTATTGATACCATCTAGGAGAATTATTGATACATTTGATTCAATATTGATACCTACGTGATTTATTCAGAATCTTTTCTTAGTGGTTTGAAAGCATGTTTAATTCTTATTATAGGTTCATTTAATGTATGTTTAGCATGCTCATATGATAATTAGGATATGTTTGACTTAAAATTCTAATAAATTCTAGAATAAATGTTGTTCACTTTCTAATGGGATGGATTACAATGTATGTGATATGTGACAATGATGTAGCGTCCTGTTACTTAGGCTCGGCGATCGGGCCAGGTATAAGGTGTTACAAAGTTCATCCATCACACTATCTCTTCAAGTTTTCCTTAATTTATTTGGTATACTTAAGTTCAACCCAGGCTAATCTTTATACTTACAACTTATTGGCGGACCCTTTTCGGATGTTCAAATTTCAACTTATTTTCAGAGCATCTTCTCAATGATATTCCCATTACGTCTCTTCAAATCATTACCTTTAGTCCTTTCTTAACTTGGTCCTATACTTGCCATATAATTAATAGATATCTTGAATCATTCTAATTTCATTGGTCACATTTAAGAGGAAAACTAAGCATGGCATAGCTACATACAGAACTCGTTACACAGGTTATCCATTAGAATATGCCTCGAGGGCCTATCGATCATTTTTCATGTAACGCCCCAAATTTTAGGTTTTTGAATTTTTGCCTAAATTTATTTTTGCATGGCTTGATGTGCTGAAGTAGTGATTTGAGTGTGTTTAGTGGACCTTTGGAAGGCCTGGGCTAAAGCTTAAGCCCTGGTAAAATTTTAAAGTTTTGCTTTAGGGAACCCTGGGTGTTAGCATAGTGGGCTTTTAAATTAATGTTGTGGATTTGTGACACAAAAAGCCCAATGGTAGAGTGGCTTGAGGCGCCACATGTGGAGCTTGGTGTGGCGTGTTTAGCTGGTGGTAGGGCCAAGGTTCGAATCTCCCTGAGGACAAAATCTTTTAATTTTGCTACATAGGCATGGTAAGAGGTGGACTTGAAGTGGAATTCTGAGGGAAGAAGTTTGACTGCTCATGGGATTTGATTGAGAATTGATAAGGGGAGATTATCTAGGAGAAAATTTAGGGTTTGAGGTTTGAAGAGAGAGTTAATCGATTGTGGGTAGCTTGGAAGAGCAAATTTAGCTACTAACCTTTTGTGTGTGTATTTTTGGCAAATTAGGGAGTGTGGGTGACGATTTCTCCTTTTGGTAATTGGGAATTCACATTTTGGGAACATTTTGTGCTATCGGGTTTTAAGTAGGCATTGTGCCAAAATTCTTCTCCTCTCTTTTGTTTTTCAAATTGCCTCTTTTTGTCGAAGACTTCTCCTTGGCCAATTGACTCAAATGTTGAACCTGCCTTTCTTTTCCACTCATTCGTACCCTTTAATTCGGCATTCTCTACTCTAGCCAAATATCAAAACTCTCTCCTCCTTTTTTCCTTTTGACTCTTTCATTGTGAGTTGATACCCTTAAAACTTTTCTTGGCCGATTTCTTCAAAGCCAAAACTTACATCTTTTCTCTTCTTTTTCATACTCCATACTTTGCGAAGACCGAATTTAATCATTCCCTACCCACTTCTTGCGTAGCCGAATACCATTCTACTTTGTTAAACGTATCCTTAAACCAATTATCCCTTCTTCAATCGATTACTCCTCTTGTGTGGCCTTCATAGCCGAACCTTGCCTCTTTTATTTCTTAAGCACCCTTCTCTAGCCGAATACCTTAGATCCACTATTTTTCTATATGTTTTGGTTAGACCTACTTTAGATCTGGGCTTAGACTAGTGGGAGGCAAATCTTACTCCATCGTTGCAAGTCAAGTGAATTCTTGGGTAAGAACTCCAGTCTTTTCTTTCTTTTCTTTTAAGTTGTTAAGGGAAAAGCTAAAACCCCTAATCCTTTTGTGCTAATCGGTTTTGGATCCCTGTCTTGTAGGCCGATTTAAACCCCTTCTTTTGTGATCGATTGTGTTTTCAGCTATTCGTAGAGACAGATCTCGTGGTGGGAGGTTAGTTGTTGGATAAAGGGAAGCAATCTAGATCTGTTGGCTAGCTTGCGACAAAGGTAAGTGAAGGGTGGTTTGGTTAGTGATGGCTGAATATGTTTGGAAGAAGGTGATTTTGGTTTTAATTGGATTATAGTTTAATGATGTGGTTGGACTGTTGTAGGTTGATCATCCGAAGGATCACTCGACTTAGTTCGTAATCTGGTGTGTAACGACACCCTCTAGTAGCAAAGATCGGGAAAAGCCGAAAAGCTAAAATGTCAAAATGCTGACATTTCGAGGTCTTGCGAGCATACGAATGCTCGTGGGCCAATCCAAAATCACGAATCTTGGATATTGGACTGTAAGGGCCGCTGTGCGCGTTTTTGTGCCCTTGGGCTATTTTGGGCCTTAATGGGCCGAAATGGGGCCAATCGACCTACGGGCCCATATGGGTAAATTATGCGGTAAGTGTTTTCTGGTTTATTAGATGCTAAATCTGAGATAATATGCATAAGCTTAGACTGAGCAGGCCACATGAGCATGTGGGCTCCTTCAGGCCCATTAGGGGTTTTGGGCCTGATTTCACTATATGATTGTATGGACTTCTTGAGTCGCTTGGAGCGACGTTAGACCTACTAGAAGGTTATATTAAGTATGAAACATCGAGACTTAGCAAAATGACCAGAATATCCCTAAAGGGTAAAATTACCATTTTACCCCTAGTTGCCAAAAGACTGTTTTACCCCTAGAAATAGTTAACTGATTTGCATGTCTATATCTGTATCTGATAACCTGTATGCTTATGATATGTAATACTCTAGGTTGCATGGGGTTGGGTTTTGGATTTGGAGGAAGTTTTGTATAGTGGCACTGCCATGTATTCTGCTTAAAGGCTCCGCCTCATAATTCTGTTCTGGTAGCTCTGCCATGATCTCTATATTAGCAGCTCTGCTGCGTCTATGGTGTGTAGGGCTGGGTGGGTTGAGTTATTCCCCACATGGTGTGATGGGCTGGTACAGGTGGTGTGTTGGGCTGGACTAGGATTGGGCTTTTGCATATCTATATTTATATTCTGTTCTGTATTTGTAATGAGCCCAAGGCCCACTCTGTTTCCGAATACAGCCAAGGCCTAGATTGATCTGTGTCTGAATAGGGCTTCAGCCTAGACGGAACTACATGTCTAATCTCTGATATTAGTTGGGTTAAATTACACACTGAGTTTTCACAAACTCACCCTATTATTTCCACCTATGCAGGTAATCCCCAACCATAGTGAATTTAGAGCTGCGAGGGACTCGGGGTGGCCACGTCGATCATGCTTCTAGTTTTAGTTTGGTTTTAATTTATTTTTATTTCTATTCCATTTTAATTTCAAATTTATTTTGTAATAAGGCCTCTCGGGTGTTTGGTTTTGGGATACTTTATTATTTGTTTTAAAACGGTAGACTAGAATATGCAAATTTTCAAAATTAATCACAAACGTTCTCAAACACGCCTTACGTAATCATTGGATAACTTGGTAACAATAACAACATCAATCGTAATCTGGTATAAGTGCTACTTAATAAATAAAACGGTTTTCAAATTTGATGTTGCTCATTAACTACAAGCTACTGGTCATGGTTTTCCAATAAACAACATAATGATTTATCAAAGTATCTGATTATAAATAAATAAATCATCCATGTGACACACCAAATCTTGCCGTAACATCTGGGCCGGGTTTGGGGTGTTACATTTCAACTCAGTGATTAGACACAGACTTACAACAAGTCCCTTATACATTGACAAGATTCATACCAGACATGTCTGATCACCAATCATACATCCCTTAGAGCTCATGTTTCCCATACTAGACAAATTAATGTAGTTGTACATCAACATAATACATGCATATACGAAACCCATCTTGCAAATTGAACTCATCTAATCTCTTATATAATATTTGGACTCTCTTATTCAATCTTTTATATATACCTTGGTAGATACTTAGCAACCCTGTACAAGTTTTTGTATGCCAAACATTATTCTGCATCATTAATTCTAGTGGATACCACCACGTTCTCATCATTCTTTTATACACCATTTATCATACTCTTATCCTACAAAATCTTTCTTATCTAGTTAACTGAGAAATCCCTTCAAACTTTCATAAATTTCTTAACAGCATATGCCTTAAGCCATACTCTTATTTCAAACAATCATTTGTTGACATTTACCTTGAGTGGATACATGTATTTGGTGAATACTTTCGTTGAATTGAACGCCTTCCAAATGACTCCCAAACATACCCTGATTCTATACCACATGTATTGATACTGGCAAGATACTACTTGGACCATTTAGATGAAATTCATATTCATTTCTTCAAGGATACGTATATTCAAAATACCCATCTTCCAGATTTCTTATGATTTCAGGAGAGGTCATTAAACCCCAAACAACTGTGATTTAACAGATTCCAAATAACTCTGGTTCAACCATTTATCATAATATAGACAACTCTCAATGACAGATCCTTAAATCTTACGCAGTTAGAAATATATATATCTAACCATTTCAGATCATCTTGGTGAATACCTCTACCATCTTGCAACTACACGGTTCTTTTCGATAACTTATTCGATTAATTCATAGATCTTACTCAACCTTTAACCTTAAACATATTAATACTTTACCTCAGCTATACTTATTACAAAACTAGTTGACTTATTCATATATTACTAGAAATACAAATATATAAATATTACCAGACATTCATGATATATCACACCATTTAGGCCAAACAAAACATACCATACAAGCTTTATATGAACTCTCGTTTATTGTCCCAACAGACTTCATAGAAGATGCCATAAGATTTAACCAAAATGCACCATTGAGTAGCATACGCCACAAAACGTTCCATAGAATATGCTAGGAGGTATTGTAATCAATGTGCCATCACAGTTTCATACGAAACACGCCTTAGTGATTTCATATAAGGTCATATACTTATGGTCCATTCATAACATCATTTCATATGCTGCCATGGTTCATGACCTCATGGTCTAACATATTCATTCATGTATGACGATCTTCCATTTCGATTATCGTGTCAAAGGCTATGCCATGAATCATTTCTATCATATCATTGCATATTCTTTACTTCCATAGGACTTAACCTCATGGATTTGCACACATATCATGGATCGCTATTGGTTAATTCAATCATTAATTTATTGAAGGCTACACCATGAGTGTTTTCCTGTCACAGGATGTCATGGGTCAAAACTACATGGTCTTTCATTTCATTCACGCTGTGACTTGCGAGTCTGGTTAGTAATAACTGCCCTACCAAAGGCTCGATAGGGAGAAGTTAATCATGGTGTTCACTTACCCAAACTTGTTCATATGCCAGATAATTTCTTACCTTTAGTTCTTGAACTATACTTAAATAATTATAATAATATCAATCATTCATGACCTAACGTTATTCTTACTATCTTATACAAGTTACATTCTTTCTGTACTTTTCATGATTTCTGATTTGCATTTTGATTATGTTCATAGATATATTTTAATATGAACAATATGCATGTAAGAGTCATAGTAGAGACTCACCTGGAAACTCACTTATAATAGATTGAACGCTAGATCCAAACCCCTAACTTGCAATTAGTAGCAATCACTGAGATTTGATGAAATCTACTACTCTAAATCTAGTCTTCAGTTCTGTAACACCCTTTACCCGTATCTGATACCGGGACAGGGTTCGAGGCATTATCGAACTTACACACACTTAAACATACAAAGCCAAGTCATAAAATTGCGACCAATTTAAAACTTTTCAAACATATTCATAACGTCCTTATTACGGGCCTACGAGGCCCTAAAATACATTGGAGGGGGTTAGGGACTAAACCAAAAACTTTCGAAACTTTTACAACACTTAGAAAAATTTCATGTTTTGGAGAGTCACACGCCTGTGTGGGCAGGCCATGTGATCACACACACTCGTGTGGCTCGGGACATGCCCGTGTCCTTAATGTAACATCCCAAAATAGGGCCAAATCAGAATAGTGGTTTTGTAACCACAAATTCGAGATAGAAATAATTATTTTACAATTATTTTGAGGTTTATATTATGATTGCATGATAGTGTGAAAATTTCGTGAAGAAATTCCATGCGTAAAGTGGTTAATTTGAAATTAGGGACTAAATCGAATAAGTTGCAAAATTTGCATTTTAGAAGTTTTTAGAATGAAATTAGTTTGCAATATTAATTAGGAGGTTGTAAATAGAAATTTGATCAATTTCTAAGTTCATGGACAAAAATTGGACATGGGTGGAATTTTTGAAAGTTTAGTAAGAAAGGGCATTTTAGTCATTTGGTTATTAACATGAATTAAAAAGGAAAAAGATGACAAAATTGTATCATCTTCTTCATTGCCTTGGCTGAATATCACCTCTCTCCATAGCTAGGGTTTCTTCAACTTTCAAGATTCATAGTAAGTGATTCTAAGCCCCGTTTTTATTTATTTTTATATTTTTGGAATCCCGGTAGCTCGATAAAGCTTATGCTAGCAATAATTTAAGTTAGGGTTCATATTTGGAAAAATACCCATAGGTGAAATTTGTGTATTTTGATGTTTTATGATAGAATATGAGGTTTTAGATTATGTTAGACAACTTGTGCTACTTGGTTTTAGGTAAAATCGAGTAAAATGGCTTAATAGGTAAAAATACCTGTTATACATAAGTGTATGCTATGGTAGGAATTTGAAGATGTTATTGGTAAATAAATGATCAGCATGTCTTAAAATACAAGAATTTGTGATAAATTTTGATTTCCGAGCCTTGGGGCAAAAGCGTAAATATGCAAAGTTTAGGGGCAAAAATGTAATTTTTCCAAAGTTTGAGTAAAGGACTGTTTTGATAAATGTGAATATTAAATAAGTTAAATTTGCTATTATAGATCAAGAAGAGCGAAATTCGGGAGTAGATTGGGGAAAGGAAAAAGTAAAGGACTAAATTGTAAAGTTTAGTCACATTTTGTATCGAGGTAAGTTTACGGTAAATAAATGCAATATTCCTTTATTTTACATTAATATTGCCAATTTCTAGCATTTATATATTTATTTTATGAAAATATTCAAAGTTGAATTAAAGGCGATGTGACAGAGAAACAGCATTAGAAAGCCCCGTTTGAACCTTAGGAATGTTAGGATACGAAATGTCATGACATTTGGGGTTGACAGGACAGGACAGGACAAGAGTGAGCCATGTAAGTCCATATAAGATATATGGCTTTGGAGACAGGAGTGAGGGGCATTGGAGACAGGAATAATTCATGTAAGTCCATGTCGAGGACATGGCACTGGTAGGATATTGTTAGACAGGAAAGACCCTAGTATCCTTAGAATTTCGAGTGGTTCAACGGGCCATTGTACAAGTTAAATTACAGTGGTTATCAGCAAAGGAAAGGCAGATTGTATTTATGAATAATGAAAGGTCAGGTAAGGAAGAGGGTAAGTGAATAAAGAAGAAGGTAGAAAATGAGATGTAAAGAAAGTTTATGATGCTAGGTGACATTATGCATAATTATTCATTGTGTTGAATGTTGTGATTTATTTGCTTGTAAACTTACTAATCCTAGTGCTTACTCTCTTTATTTCCTTCTTCTTATAGTTCTTGCCAAGCCACTCGGGGATTGAAGGAAACGTCGGAGATCCGATGACACTATCGAAGGAATCACTTTGGTATAGTTAGACGTTTCGTTTCGTGCATGGCATGTATAGGAACTTGGCTTCTTTTGATATGATATGATTAATGAATGATGTGTAAATACTTGCTAGTGATTAGCTAATAGAGTTGCTGATGATATATATGTTTAATAGTATGTATGATTGAGTGGTAACTATTACATGGAAATTAAGGAAAATGTGAAAGTAGCTTAAAAACAGATTCAAGTAGCAGAAATGACGTGACTTTGAAAAATCACTAAAAATAGTAGAAACATTGTTTGATGGTGAATAATATATGAAATTAAAGCTTATTGTGTCTATTTTCATATGGAATAAGCAAAATAGGTAAAGGTATTATATTTTATGAGATATCTGAGTTTTAGTGAAACAGGGCTAGAGTGATTTCTGGATCCCCTGTTCCAAATTTGGAAATTCACCATAAATCGTACAAAACTAATTAGGTGGTGTATTTTATATGTCCAGAATCCTTATTGAGTTTAGTTTTAATAGAAACAAACAGCATAGTCATATGAATTTTGTACAAGGGAATAGTGGTTCGTAGTAAGTAGAGGTTAGTGCAGTCAAGTTATGAAACAGGGGTAACTTTAACTAATAAACTGTACTAATTGGCCCAGCCAAAAATTCTAAAAAAAAATTAGTAGATAAATATATGAATCTAGTTTTAGAGAAAATTTACGGATCTTAATTTTGACTTTCAAAACTTGAGATATGAATTTTTAAGCGACTATGACGCAGAATGGCAGCAAATTTTGAGAAGCTTAAATAAACGTTTTAAGGTTGCTTAAGTGATAGATTAAGTTTAGTAGCGCCTCGTGCTCGATTCCGGCGACGGTTTCGGGTAAGGGGTGTTATACTTAACCTATGTAACTCTCTATTTATGACATCATCAACAATTTAGGGGCACACGACCAAGTCACATGCCCATGTGCTAGGCTGTGTGGCGAATATAATTTTCACATTTAAGGTGCATACTTTACACGGCCCGGGCACACGCCCATGTCTTGAGGTCATGTCTTTCACATGACTAAGACACATGACCGTCTTTCTATCTATGTGTTTACTATTGGACATTCTATTTCTCAAAACTAAGGTGCAGGGGACACGCAGCCTATCAACACACCCATGGGGATGACCGTGTGTCACACACGGCCTAGACACACGCCCATGTGTCTATCCATGTGGACAATATATAGGCTATCTACCAAGCCAATTGCCACCCTGAAACACAAAAACACATATGTCCATGTTACAACACTTATAATAACATAAATTAAGCACTTAAACCTCCACAATCGATGCATCTACTCATCATCCATATACCAAAATCACCAGGCATGAACATTACACAATTATCAACTCAATCATGCATACAACCACATTTATGATAGACAATATCATTTTATCATAAATGAGACCCATATTAGCCAACCTTTATGGCCTTATACAAAATGAACATTCATAAAAAATATGGGAAAGGAAGGGGAGTAAGCTACATAGCTTAGTAAGTTTATATGCAAATAATAAGCATCTTAAAACACAACTTAATCATGCAGTTATAACATAAATGTCATCTAAAATCTCATAGTTATAACTTGCTTAAACACAACCTTACTAAGAGTTCATCACCTATCAAGTTCGTTACTTATGAAATAAATTGCTACAAGGCTCACAATTATTACTTTTTCAGTCACATTATCTGCCCTATCAATTTGCAAGCATAATTTAACATGCCTTGACATTAGCCTAATCACCATAATCCCTTTTATTATAATATGTTACCACTATTATCCAATCATTCTCAACCTCAAAGTAAACATGCACAATAATTATAGGTATTCACTTTCCTAACATATATTTTAATATCATTCAATTGTTTAAGGCACATATTTTTCCCACAATCGTTTCGACAGTCAATTATGCCAATCTTTCCTTTTTTTTCTTATATTCGATACATCACAATTTGTGCAAACAAAATATGCTATATCATAACTCAATTTGGCCCGAAAGTCAATTACAGAATTGTCAATTAAATTTACCATGTATTTCATATATCATAAGCATAGCCCAATAATCGCAAGGATTTTGCCAAAAACATTCTCATGGAAACCATGAACTCACAATATCATGTAGTCAATACTTATAAACTTTATGTACATACCTGTATCACTTAATTTGTGACATAGTCACATACACTTTCACATCTTTGACTTATCCCATTGAACACTCGGAATACTAACGGATACTTGGAAAGCTTGCACAAATATGCCACATATATGTAGCCAAAGCTACCTCTTATCACATTTCACATATATGCTTGTTCTCTAGCTAGTCACGAGTCTGCTCACATAAGTTGACTGTCGGGACATAACTACTCAATGCTGCTCACACAGCTGACAGGTATCTGCAACATATTTAGGCTTACCTAACCACTGGTAGACATACAACACCAGCACTTGGACATCACATAATCACGTAATGACACACATAGGTTCCTAATGACATGTCACTTGTATCCTATTCTATTTCTAAGGTTTAATCGGCATTTTTTCTCACTTATCACTTATCAAAATTTATCAAATACATTCATTAGATTACTTACACAATTCATACAATATATAAGCATATGAACATAAATTAATGATGCATTATTTACATACAAACTTACCTCGATACCAAAAATGGTGAAAAAGGACCTAACCGTCGAATATTCATTTTTCCCTCATTCTAGTTCCGAACCTCATTTTCCTTGATCTATAATATCACATTTAGCTTATTTATTAGTCACATTATTAAATGTGACCAAAAAATCATATTATGGTCAAATTACGTTTTTACCCCTAAACTTTTACATATTTACAAATTAGTCCCTAGGCTCGTAGAGTGATTTTCATTCAATTTCTTTGTACTATAAGTGTAGCTGAACCATTTTCATGCTTATAGCTGCCCACATTTTCCATTAAAATAGATTTTTACAACACTTTTTATACTATTTTATAAATAAGTCCTTTTATGCATTTTCACCGAAAATCACTTAGTAGAAGTTGTTTCTCTAACCATAAACATGCATTATCTACCATTAATCATAAAAATACACAAATTTCTAACATGGGTCAAACCCTATACTTTAATCATATCTCAAATTAGTGGTACAAATAGGTAGATCTTGTAACGAGGATTTTAAAAACGTAAAATTCATTAAAAACGGGGCTAGAATGGACTTACAATCGAGCTTGGAAGCTTGAAAAACCCTTTCCATGGTTTCCCCTTGTAATTTGGCCATGGGTTTGAAGGTGGCTTGGCTTTTAATTTTGTTTTTAATTTATTTTAATCACCAAATGACCAAAATGCCCCTAACTTAAAAATATTCTATTTCTCCTATTTTATGTCCATTTTTTTCCAACCAATTAACCGATGGTCTTATTACCATTTAAGGACCTCCAATTTAAAATTTCATAACAATTTGACACCCCTAGCTTCTAGAACTCAAGTTTTGCACTTTTTACAGTTGAGTCCTTTTGACTAAATTGAGCGCCAAAATGCCAAAAGTTTCGAACGAGATTTTCACGAAATCATTCTGTGAAATTTTATACCATAAAATATAATAAAAATAATTATTTTCTCTTCAAATTTGTGGTCCTCAAACCACTGTTCCGACTAGGCTAAAAATCTGGCTGTTACAAGTTCCATCTCAAAGGAGAAAGAAATATTATTGCTTCCTTAAGATTCAACTAGCAGTGCTTTTGAAGAAGGAAGAAGAAAAAACTCCTCCTTTCTTGACTTGTGTAACTATAGTATTGCGAGATTAAAGAAAAGCTCGTAAAGAGAAAGAAAATATTGTTGGTGCCTTGTATATGATACTTGCACATGATTATAGTAGAGCTCGTAAAGGTAGACACACTTACTGCGGAGGGAAGGGATGGTGGGTGTGTAACTGCTGGAGATTGGGCTTAGTCAAAATAATGATTTTGAATTCACTTACTTGAGGTTAGAGAAAATTAATTTAACATTATTTTATGTGTTATAGCATTTTTATAAGAGTGCATGAAAATTTTGGTGACTTAATTTACGCGATTAAAGGCTTAATTTCGAAAAATGACTAAATTGCATAAAAGGTAAAAGTTGTGATTTGTTACTAAAGTGAATTAAATAGCTAGAGAACTAAAATTTTGGGGCTTTAAAGGGTAATTAGGCCCTTGAAATTAAGGTTGGCTGGCCATGAGATGCAAGGGAGATAAAAAGAAATGAAAAGTTAAAATTAGGTGGGAATTTGGTGACAATTTTGACTAGTTTTATTGTCAAACAAAACAAAAGGCAATCATCTTTTTTTCTACCTTCTTCTTCCACTAGAAATCACCAAAGAAATAGTCATTGAAGCTCCAAAAATTTTAGCCACCCATCTCTCTTGCAAGTAAGTGATTCTTAAGGCCTTTCTTGAATAATTTTGCATTTTTAGAACCCTTGTAGCATGAGCTACCTTTTGAAGGGTGTATTTTGCAAAATGGTAAAAATTTTAAGGTGTTTCCATGAATGAAATTATGTTGGTTGCTGAGTTTTTATGAAGGAAAATGAATATAGGTTGTTAAATAAATAACTTTTATACAGAGGTGTTCATGGAAAACACCCAAATTAGGCTAATTTGTAAAGTTGATAAGTTGTTGGTACTTGTGTGAATTAATGAGAATTTGGAGCTGTTATAATAGTGAAAAAGATTCGGTTGGGATTGGTTAATAAGGAAAATCGACAAAAATCGATTTTCGAGCCTAGGGGTAAAATGGTCATTTTGCTAAAGTCTAGGGGTAAAATGATCATTTTTCCAAATTGTGAATTTTAAATTGTTGTAGTTGATTAAGTGATTAAATTAGAGAAATTTTGTTATTATAAATCAAGAATAAAGAAATCAGGGCCTAGATCGGGGGAAGGCCAAGCTATCGGACTGAAACTGATTGAGTTACCATATTTTGTATACCGAGGTAAGTTGAGTGTAAATATTACGACTTTCTTCATACATATTTATTGATTTATTGCTATTGCATGGAATATTGATTTTTGCCTAAGAAATGATATTGAAATGTTATAATGATAATTCTCCCGATGGAACCTTAAGAATAGATTGGATAATTGGGCCATGAGACTAGGGTGATACGAGAGCTAGTGTAAGACCATGTCTACGACATGGCATTGGCCTCATCATGTGTCAGTGTAAAACCATGTCTGGGACATGGCATCGACACCGAGATGGATGAGCTAATGTAAGACTATGTCTGGGACATGGCATCGGCACGGACCGAGGAGTGCCAGTGTAAGACCATATTTGGGACATGGCATCGGCCTCGATATAAGAGAGTCAGTGTAAGACCATGTCTGGGACATGGGATCGGCTCGAGATATATGCTAATGTAAGACCATGTCTAGGACATGGTATTGGCCTCGACATGTGAGCTAGATGTAAGACCATGTCTGGGACATGGCATCAGCGCTTAACCTACGTTTGAGGCTATGGAGTATCCTCTCCTATTCCATTGAGTTCTATGGGAAAAATTTATATTGTGAGTAATTAAGAGAAATGATGGCCTTATTGCGAGTGGTACAGGTACTTGTATATCATGTATGCGGAATGAGCTTGATCTTATGTTGTATGATTAGTAAAAGAATAGTGATGAGTAAGTTATGCCCATAATCATTCATGTCTATGAGTGAATGTTAGTTTTTTATGAACTTGGTAACTCATGGTAAATTGTTGATAATGTTTGCATTCAACTTATTTAGCTCTGTGCTTACCCCTTTCCTTTCCATTTTCCCTTATAGTGCCACCTAAGTAACTTGACGATCTAAGGATGTCGGAGGCATCATTCATACTATCAATTGAAGCATTCAGTATGGTAGTTTTTGTAGTTTGAGTAATGGCATGTATAGGTTATTTGGTCATTTTGGTATCAGTTACATCAATTAGCCCATTGTGTGGCCCATTTATTTTATAGGATTCATTATGTAAATTGCCATTGGAATTGGCCAAAATTATTCAAGTTATTTTTGTGAAATAAAAATAAATTCATGGAAATTGTGGATGGTTGCTTAGGTTAATTGTCCATGCATATTAAGCATAATGTGGTTGTTGGATAAATGTATGCTTATGGACATATAGATTGATATTGACGTCAAGTCATGATATGAAATTCTTGGGTTATATTTGATCTTGTTTCAGGGTGGCAAAGAGGCTTGGTAGATAGCCTATTTTTGTCTACATGGGTAGACACTCAGGCGTGTGTCTAGGTCGTATGTGACACACGATCCACCCCATGGGCATGTACTTAGAAAGTGTGTCCCCTGCACCTTGAATTTGTTGCATTAAATGCCCAGTAGTAAACACAAGGGCTGAGACATGGCCGTGTGTCTCAACCATGTAGAAGGCATGGCCCTATGGTTGCTGACGTCAAAAACAGTATACCCAGGTTTTTGCACATGGGCCGCGACACGGGCGTGTCAAGGCCTTGTGAGGGGCACGGGCTGGGCACACAGGCGTGTGCCAGACCATGTTAAAACCCTTGTAGGTGTGCTATTATAATTTGAATACACATGGGCGAGGGGCACGGGTGTGTCCCTAGGTGCTTAGGCTGTATGAACAACACGGGCCATTAGCACAGCCATGTCTAAAGACCACACGGGCGTGGTGACCTTCCACACGGGCGTGTGCCCTATTTTTAGTAGTTTTTGAAGAAATTTTCTTAAGTACCCAAAATCATCCTGGACTATTTCCAAACCATGTATTAGGCCTTGTAGGCCTATATAAAGGTCCGTAGGATAAAGTTTGAAAAAGTTTAAAATTGGAACACATTTCGTTGACTCAAGTTTGAACGATTGCATGAGGTTTAGTGAGGTATCGCCTCGTATCCTATCTCGGGGTTTGATACGGGTAAGGGGTGTGACATTTAGTAGTATCAGAGCATGGTTTAGTTGATTCTAGGACTAACTGAGAGTGTGTACGAGTGTAGTTATACATCACATTATTGTTTAATGATAGTTCACGACTCTTGATGATAGTAAATTTTGTTTTTGTTATAGTAATGGATCTCGATCATCCTATGGCGGATGATGTAGAAAGTAATATGCCAGCTCCCATCGAGGGGACCACGCTTATAGAAAGTGGGCCCGTGACGTAGAGTCAAGGCGGAGGGGCTAGAGAATCCTACCTCCAATTAATGGATGCTTGGTATATGGAGTACGTTCGTGTGAACCCGAACACTCCACCTCCCCCACCTCCTCCAATTTATCAACACGTCTCGGTAGCTCCTCAAGGAGCAAAAGTGGTTAGCAGAGAGTAAACCCTAATAGAAAAAATTAGAAAACAAGGGGCTGAAGAGTTTCAAGCAAGCATAGATGATGACCTAGAGAGGGCTGAGTTTTGGTTGGAAAATACCATCCGAGTATTTGATGAACTGAAGTGCATATCGGAGGAGTGTATCAAGTGTATAGTGTCACTCCTGCTGGATTTAGCCTATTAGTGGTGGAACACTTTCGTGTCAGTGGTACCGAGAGAAAGAGTAACTTGGGAGTTCTTTCAAGAAGAATTCTAGAAAAAGTACATTAGTCAGAGGTCCATCGATCAGAAGAGAAAGGAGTTCCTCGAATTAAAGCAAGGGCGAATGACAATTACAGAGTATGAGTGTGAGTTCGTAAGACTCAACAAATACGCTAGAGAGTGTGTGTCTTCAGAACCATCATGTGTAAGCGATTTAAAGATGGTTTGAATGAGAACATCTAATTATTGATGGGTATCCAAGAGATTCGAGAGTTTGTAGTGCTCGTCGAGAGGGCGTGCAAGGCTGAAAAGTTAGCTATAAAAAAGAGGAAAGCTGACATAGAGTCTTGAGACTCGAAGAAGAGATAGATGGGGAAATCTTATCAGTCCTCATCTAAGAAGTCAAAAGAGTTCACTACCCGCTCGACTTCTTTGGTGGATTTTTCAAATAGAAACAATAGTAAGCAGCATATGGCGACCAAAACTCAGACCACTTCTGTTGCAAGTGTTGATAGTGCTAGACCAAATAGGACAGAGTGTACACAGTATGGTAGATGACACTTCGACGAATGTCGAGGAAACGATCGAGGATGTTATATGTGTGGGTTATTAGATCACTTCATTTGGAATTGTCTTGAGTGGGATGAAAAAGATAAAAAGCAAGAGATGCAGACGAATAATGCACCATTATGGGGTAGACCACAGAAGAACTCGGGAAGTGGGGCCGGCAACAAGGGTGCACTTAGAGACTCAACTGCTAGGTTCGAGGGCCGAGCGCCGGCAATGACTTATGCCATTCGCGCCCACGAGGAAGCCTTGTCCTTAGATGTGATTACAGGTACCTTTTCTATCCATAATATATTTGTTATCGCTCTAGTTGATCTGGGGTCTATCCATTCTTACATTTGCATGAAGTTGGTGCCTAATATAAATGTGCTAGTTGAGTCTACGGAATTTGTAGCAAAAGTGACTAATCTATTAGGCAAGCACGTGTTAGTTGACCAAGTACGTAGAAACTGTCCCTTGACAATTAGAGGTCATTATTTTCTAGCCAATCTTATGCTATTACAATTGGATGAGTTCGATGTAATCCTTGGTATGGATTGGTTGTCTACTCACAATGTGATAGTGGATTGTGGGAGGAAATTTATTAAATTGAGATGTGAAAATAGAGATAACCATCGGGTGGAATCAGGTGAACCAGATAACTTGCCGGTAATGGTTTCGTATTTAACTGTAGTAAGATATTTGAGAAAAGGGTGTGAAGCTTTTCTTGCCTTTGTGTTGAACACCCAAGTATATGAAATAAAGATTGAGTCAGTGCCAGTGGTTTGTGAGTACTCGGATGTGTTCCTGAAAGAGTTGCCTGGATTACCTCCGATTAGGGAAGTGGAGTTTGGTATTGAGTTAGTCCCTAGTACGACACCTATCTCCATTGCTCCATATAGGATAGCATCGATGGAGTTAAAGGAGTTGAAGGTGCAATTATAAGAATTGACGGACAAGGGATTTGTCAGACCGAGCTATTCTCCATGGGGTGCTCTAGTACTTTTTGTGAAAAAGAATGATGGGTCGTTAAGATTATGTATAGATTACAGACAACTCAATAAGGTGACTGTGAGGAATAAGTATCCTTTACCTAGGATCGACGACTTGTTCGATCAACTTAGGGGAGCCACAGTGTTTTCCAAGATAGACCTGAGGTCTGGTTATTACCAGCTTAGAGTTAAGAAGTAGGACGTACCAAATATTGCGTTTCGGACAAGGTATGGTCATTACGAGTTTTTAGTCATGCCTTTTGGCTTGACGAATGCCCCGGCGGTATTCTGGAATTAATGAAACGCATATTTCAGCCATACCTGGATAAATTTGTAGTATTCTTTATTGATGACATACTGATTTACTCTAGAGACGAGAATGAGCACGCCGAGCACTTGAGGACAGTTCTATAGACATTGAGAGAGAAGCGATTATATGCTAAGTTTAGCAAAAGTGAATTCTGGCTTTGAGAGGTTGGATTCTTGGGACACATTGTCTCGAGTGAAAGGGTCAGAGTTGACCCGAGTAAGATTTTAGCTATTATTGAGTGGAAACCACCGAGAAATTTATCTTAGAATAGGAGTTTCTTGGGCTTAGCAGGATACTACAGACATTTTTTTCATGGATTTTCTATGATTGTGACTCTGATGACGAGATTGTTGCAGAAAGACGTCAGATTCGTGTGGACAAAAAAGTGTCAGCAGAGTTTTGCAAGGCTAAAGGCGTTGTTAACTGAAGCCCCAGTTTTAGTGCAACCTGAACTGGGAAAAGAGTTTATGGTGTATAGCGACGCTTCCCTGAATGGATTGGAGTGTGTACTAATGCAAGAAGGCAAAGTAATTGCATACGCCTCGAGACAGATGAAGCCACAGGAGAAGAACTACCCTACTCATGACTTAGAGTTGGCCGCCATCATTTTTGCGCTAAAGATTTGGAGACACTATTTATATGGTGAGAAATGCCAAATTTTCATGGGCCACAAAAACATAAAGTATTTGATGACGCAAAGAGAGTTAAATTTAAGGCAACGAAGATGGCTAGAGCTGATAAAAACTACGAGTTGGTGATTGACTACCATCCTGGAAAGGAAAATGTAGTTGCTGATCCACTAAGCCGAAAATCGTTGTTTCCATTAAAGGCTATGAGTATCCAGTTGTCAATGCCTAAGGATGGTTTGATTCTTGTGAAGATGAGAGCTAAACTGGTATTCCTCTAAGAAATTCTTGAGGCTCAGAAAAATGATGAAGAATTACAAGCCAAAAAAACACTATGTGAGTCAGGCATTGAATCAGATTTCCAAACTGAGCCCAATGGTTGCTTAACGTATTGAGATAGAGTTTGCGTACCTAAAAGCAATGAGATTATCCCGAAAATTTTGCAAGAGGCTCATAGTGGGTGCTTGTCTATTCACCTGGGGAGTGTAAAGATGTACAGTGATCTGAAGAAAATGTATTGGTGGCCGGGTATGAAGAGAGACATTTCAAAATTTGTATCAAGATGCCTAATTTGTTAGCAAGTGAAGGGCAAACATCAGGTACCATTGGGTTTACTTCAGCCTATAATGATTCCCAAATAGAAATGGGATTGAGTCACTATAAGCTTTATGACGAGTTTGCCTTCGACTCTGAAGAAGAAAGATGCAGTTTGGGTGCTAGTAGATAGACTCACTAAGTTAGCTCATTTCATACCAGTGCGTACTGATTACCCGCTTGAGGAATTGGCCGATTTGTATATTTTAGAGATTGTGAGGCTTCACAGAGTACCCTTATCGATTATTTTGGATAGGGATCCAAGGTTTATGTCACGATTTTTGGGGATGTTGCAAGGAGCTTTGGGGACGAAATTGAATTTTAGCACAGCTTTTCACCCACAAATGGATGGACAGTCAGAGAGAGTGATCCAGATACTTGAGGACATATTGCGGTGTTGTGTTCTAGAGTTTTAGGGCAGTTGGGAAAAGTACTTGCCGTTGGTCGAATTCACCTACAACAATAATTATCAATTGAGCCTTCAAATGGTGCCTTATGAGGCTTTGTATGGGCGCAATTGCCGAACACCCTTGTATTGGTTGGAACTTAATAAGAATCAGATACACAAGGTTGACTTGGTTAAAGAGGTTGAAGAGAAGGTTAAAGTAATTTGAGATTGCTTGAAAGCTGCCTCAGATAGATAGAAATCCTACGCGAATTTGAAATGAAAAGTGATTGAGTTTCAAGTCGGGGATAAAATGTTCTTAAAAGTCACCCTGTGGAAGAAAGTCCTTCAATTCGGTAGGAAAGGCAAGTTGAGTCCACAGTTTATCGGACCTTACGAGGTGACTGAGAGAATTGGACCGATAGCATACTGATTAGCATTGCCTCGGGAGCTAGAGAAAATCCATGATGTGTTTCATGTATCTATGTTACGTCGTTACCGCTCTAACCCTTTACACATGATTTCACCGACAAAGATAGAGATAAGTCCGGATATGGCCTATGGTGAAAAGCCCGTTAAGATTTTGGCTCGGAAGGCTAAGAAATTAAGGAATAAAAGCATAGCCCTTGTAAAGGTTTTATGGCATAGACATGGAGTCAAGGAAGCCACGTGGGAAGCGAGGAGACCATGAGAGATCAGTACCCGAACCTCTTTAATGGTAAGATTTTTGGCGACGAAAATCCCTAAGCGGGAGAATTGTAACAACCTGAAATTAGGCTTAGTTGGAATAGTGATTTCGAAATCACTAACCTGAGGTTAGAGAAAATTAAATTAGCATTATTTTATGTGTTATAACATTTTTATAAGAGTGCATGAAAATTTTGGTGACTTAATTTACGCGATTGAAGGCTTAATTTCGAAAAAGGACTAAATCGCATAAAAGGTAAAAGTTGTGATATGTTAGTAAAGTGAGTTAAATAGCTAGAGAACTAACATTTGGGGGCTTTAAAAGGAAATTAGGCCATTGAAATTAAGGTTGGCTGGCCATGATATTCAAGGGAGACAAAGAAATGAAAAGTCAAAATTAGGTGGGAAATTGTTGACAATTTTGGCTAGTTTTGTTATTAAACAAAACAAAAGGCTATCACCTTTTTAATACCTTCTTCTTCCACCAAAAATCACAATAGAAATAGTCATTGAAGCTGCAAAAATTTCAGCCACCCATATCTCTTGCGAGTAAGTGATTCTTAAGGTCTTTCTTGAATATTTTTGCATTTTTGGAACCCTTGTAGCATGAGCAACCTTTTGATGGGTGTATTTTGCAAAATGGTACAAATTTTTAAGGTGTTATGATGAATGAAATTATGCTGGTTGTTGAGTTTTTATGAAGGAAAATAAATATAGGTTGTTAAATAAACAACTTTTGTAAAGAGGTGTTCATGGAAAACACCTAAATTGGGCTAATTTGTAAAGTTGATAAGTTATTGGTACTTGTGTGAATTAATGAGAATTTAGGGCTGTCATAAGAGTGAAAAAGATTCGGTTAGGCTTGGTTAATAAGGAAATTTGATAAAAATTGATTTCTGAGCCTAGGGGTAAAATGGTTATTTTACTAAAGTCTAGGGACAAAATTGTCATTTTGCCCAATTGTTTTAAATTGTTGTAATTGATTAAGTGATTAAATTATAGAAATTTTGTTATTATAGATCAAGAATAAAGAAATCCCTACCTAGATCGGGGGAAGGCCAAGCTATCGGACTGAAACCGACTGAGTTACCACATTTTGTATACCGAGGTAAGTTGAGTGTAAATATTACGACTTTCTTCATACATATTTATTGATTTATTTCTATTGCATGGAATATTGATTTTTTGCCTAAGAAATGACATTGAAATGTTATAATGATAATTCTCCCCATGGAACCGTAAGAATAGATTGGATAATTGAGCTATGATACTAGGGTGATATGAGAGCTAGTGTAAGACCATGTCTACAACATGGCATCAGCCTCATCATGTGTCAGTGTAAAACCATGTCTGAGACATGGCATCGGCACGGACCGAGGAGTGCCAGTGTAAGACCATGTCTTGGACATGACATCGGCCTCGATACGAGAGAGTCAGTGTAAGACCATGTCTGGGACATATCGGCTCGAGATGTATGGTAGTGTAAGACCATCTCGGGGACATGGCATCAGTAATGAGACGAGAGCTAGTGTAAGACCATGTCTAGGACATGGCATCGACCTTGACATGTGAGGTAGTGTAAGACCATGTTTGGGACATGGCATCGGCACTTAACCTATGTTTGAGGCTATAGAGTATTCTTTCCTATTCCATTGAGTTCCATGGGAAAAACTTATAGCGTGAGTAATTAAGATAAGTGATGGCCTTATTGTGAGTGGTACAGGTACTTGTATATCATGTATGTGAAATGAGCTCGATCTTATGTTGTATGATTAGTAAGAGAATGGTGATGAGTAAGTTATGCCCATAATCATTCATGTCTATGATTGAATGTTAGTTTTTCATGAACTTGTTAATTCATGGTAAATTGTTGATAATGTTTGCATTCAACTTACTAAGCTTTGTGCTTACCCCTTTCCTATAACAGCCCGATTTAGACCCTAATCAGAACGGTGGTTTCGAGACCATGAATCCGAGTAAAAAATATATATATTTCCTAATTATTTTTTTGTGTTTATTTGGTGTGAATTGACATTTGTGAAATTTTCATAGTCAAATTTTGTTATTAGAGTGTCGATTTAGTAGCAAGGACTAGAATGTGTAAATTAAAAAAATTTAGCTAGCCTTAATAGTAGGGACTAAATTGGAGTTGGCTTCATAAGTGGAAGTACTTTATGTGCAAAAAGACCATTTTCCTTACATGTGTGCATATGTATTAGCTACGACATTTAGTTTATATATATATATACTTATAACTATAATTCATAATAAAGTATTTTACTATTTCTAGTTATTATGCTTAAGTTAGTGGACGAATATGTCCTTATTGTATAAGTGTTGGTTATTAGTTCATTAATGGCAAAATAGGAAAACAAATGAATTAAGATTTTAAAATGTTATAAACATATCATAAAGCCTTCATTTTTTTTTCACAACTTTGTTCTTATTGCCGAATATAAAACATAGAAAGGGAGACAAGCACAACTAGGGTTCGTGTACTTCCAAGCTTAATTTAAGGTGAGTTTTACCTTGATTTTTTATAATTTTTATGTTTTTGATATCGTTGCTTCGAGTACTACACAACCCGAGCTTTAATTTTGGATTTAGGTGAATATCTTGAATGGTGCCATTGTTGAGAGTTTGCAATTTTTGTGGTTTGATAATGAATTATGAAAGGCTTGGATTGGGTTTAGACATATTAAAAAGGGATTTTTAAAGATTTTGAGTAATTAGGACTTAATTACAAAAAATAAAAATGTGGGAGGATTAAAATGTGAAATTTGTGAATAATATAGGCCTAATTGGGCATAAGGAGTATTCAGCTCACCTTATGTGTATTTAATTTTATATAATGTGATGTTTTGTGCATTATGGACTAAATCGTAAGAATTGTAAATATTAGGGGTAAAATGGTAATTTTTTCATTTGTGTGTTTTTGAACTGAATTGAATAAAAATATGTTTGAATGGGTTTAATTTGAATATGTTTAGATCAAGAGTTAAAGAAACTGGAATTGGATCAGGGAAAAGCTAAAGTTGTCGACTAGCCGTCCCGTCTCGATTTTCATCACCCGAGGTAAGTTCATAAGTAAAAAGTACATATTCAAATTCAATTAAATGTTAATTATACATGCTGAAATGAAAAGTATGATTTACTATACCCTATAGCCGAATGTGAGTAAGTTAAACTACAACGTTTTCGAATTTGTTCCAGCCGAATTCCAACGTCCGGAAGCCCCGTATGGACCCTAAGAATAGTTAGGATGCGTATGTCATGACATAGGATCCGATTTATGTGTACGAGTAATACCATGACATCGATGTGAGACTTCAACAAATGTGCTCGAGTAAGACCCTGTTTGGGACAGTGGCATCGATATGTGAATACATGTAAGACCACGTCTAGGACGTTGGCATTGTACGATATATGTGATTATCCGAGTGTCCTATCTAATTCCGAATGGTTCATCGGGCAAATGTTAAGTTGTGTTTGCGTGTATAAAATGAGCCAAATAACAGGTATGAATTAACTATTAATTATTAATATTTAATAGCAAGGTAGGTTATCAATTTGTTAAATGTAGCAAAACTTCTGCAATGCTGTTGGTGAATAAATATGAGAAGGGCATGTGCATTCGGCTGGGGACTTAATAAGCTGATCATTGAAAATGATCCATAATCATGTATAAATGTATGACCATGTGCAACCGACCATGTAAATTAAAAAATATATATAAATAGATTTTGTTAAAATTTCGAACTCAAGTAAAAAAGGGATGCATGTTCGGTACATTTATATATTGATATTTTGGCTTGAAGGTTGTTGGTAACTTCTTATTTTGGGTTGTGCTAGTATTCGGCCAAAGTAGTAATGGAATATGGAAATGTACAATTAATGAATTTTAGTAGTTGAATTAAAGGTGATAAGGATGATTTATAACATGATTTGATTTAGTTAAAATATTGATATTATTTGGTCGATTATTTGCTTATGGCTTACTAAGCTACGATAGCTTACTCCTTGTTTATGTTAATTTATTTTGTAGATCTTGAAGTCAAGCTACAAATTCGGGAACTGTCAGACAAGCTCATCACACTATCCACTGTTTTGGTACTTTTAAATTAACTGTGGATTATGGCATGTATAGGCTGCTTCTTTTGCGGTTAAATGTTTTGGAAAAGAATGTATATACTAGCCATGCTAAAATGGCTTAGTTATCTTGGTTGGGATTGATTGTGATTGCTTGTAGTTATGCGGTTATATTAATCATAATATGTTATGCTTTGATAAATAAATTTGTGATGTATGCTTTGTTGTGCATTAGGGTCGACTAATGGCTTGTACATGCTTAGTTGTCGTCCATGATTTTGGCTTAATATATGCTATGAAAGTTGATCTCGGGCTGGTATGTGGTAAGCGTTTTATATATTGGTAATGACTTAGTATTTAGGTTGAATTTCGTTTGGGAAAAACCACCGCTTAAGTCTTTTGATAGTCACGGTTTGTTGGGATGATGGCCGGGATTTGGATGAGTTTGGTACGTCAAGCTAATATGTATATTTATATGTGGACTTAAGCAACTGTACCTAGTATAGATTAGGTAGTCAGGTCATTATAGCTTGCATGTGATTATGAAAACAGTTGACTATATTCGGTGGCAAGATAATTAATTGATTTAGTCGGTTTAAATATTGTATGAGAACATGTCTTAGTTAAATTTAATAAATAATCATTATATTACATAAGAATTATTAATATATCAATAATTGAAAAGCTTAGCTAGATGACCATAGAGCCACTTGAAATTAATCAATTGCATGAATTCGTACAGTAGCCGAATGGGATTATTAGTCATATTGTGTAATCTGCGAATTGACTAATTATAGGAATTGAAATGTTTGATGAATGAGTAATTATTATATATGCAGATGCGTGTATACATTAAGGCATAACTAGTGGCAGATTTTTTTTTTTTAACATATGAATTTCCTAGGTATTATGGTTAATTAATATCTACCTTTAGTATATACATGGATGTTTATTATGTGACGTTGAATTTTGAATTATAGCTATACCATGATTTCAAATATTTTCTTAAATACTTAATCATACTTATATTTTGCTCAATTTAAAAAAAAAAAAAGAAAAAGGAAATAAAATTATATTGACAAGTACCGGCCAACGAGAGTGTATATCGTGTTTTGACTAGTGACATCTTATAACCCTAATTCGATGACAGATACGGGTTAAGGGTGTTACATTTTATTAGTATCAGAGCTACAGTTTAGTCGGTTCTAGGACTAACGTAGCGCATGTGAGTCTAGCTATACATGCCATAATTATATACTGTGATAGTGTGATGACTTCTGACATCTGAAATGTATTTTTATATAGTAAATGGATCTCGACAGAGCTGTAGCTGATGATGTCGAGAGTGTAGTGCCTGCTCCCGCACAAGGGACAGCGCCGGCTGATTCTCGACCTACTTCAAGTAACCTAGAGAGTGAGGCTAGACAAGCCTTTTATCAAATGATGAACGACTGGTTTACTCAGTATATGCGGGCTAACCCGGCTGTACAACAACCTCCACCCATAATTAATCCATTCCAGATGCCAGCTATACCTCAAGTAAGTGATCCGTTGAGATTAAATAGGCCGCCTGTTGATAAAATCAGAAAACATAGAGCTGAACAGTTTAAGGCTACCGATGATGATGATGCTGAGCGGGCTGAACTTTGGCTTGATAATACTATTCGAGTGTTTGATGAATTGTCCTGTACCCCAGATGAATGTTTAAAATGTGCCATATCCTTGCTTCGTGACACAGCATATCACTGGTGGAATACTCTAGTATCAGTGGTTCCGAGAGAGCAGGTGACTTGGGAATTCTTTCGGACTGAGTTCCGTAAGAAATATATTAGTTAAAGATTTATTGATCAGAAACGTAAAGAGTTCCTAGAGCTAAAGCAAGGCTGGATGACTGTGACAGAGTATGAGCAGAAATTCGTGAGACTCAGTCGTTATGCTAGAGAGTGTGTCTCCACTGAAGCCATAATGTGTAAAAGATTTGAAGATGGGTTAAATGAAGACATTAAACTGTTAGTTGGTATACTTGAGATAAAAGAGTTCGTAGTGCTGGTAGAGCGAGCCTGCAAAGCTGAGGAGCTCGGGAAAGAAAAAAAAGAAAGCTAATTTTGAAGCTAGGGATGCACGTAAAAGAACATCTAGCAAGTCATTCCAATCGGTAGCAAAGAAGTTTCGAGATGATTTTAGTCGTTCTAAAGCCACTTCAGGTTACTTCAGACGGGATCAGAATAGACCACCTGCTAGCTCGAGAGCTACCTCGGTAGCCAGTGTAGGTAATGTTAGATCTAATCAACCCGAGTGTGAGCATTGCGGCAAACGGCATCCCGGCAGCTACAGACTGCATGATAGGGCCTGTTTTAAATGTGGATCAATAGGTAATTCCATCCGAGATTGTCCAAAGCTAGCAGAAGAAAATCCAGTACAGAATACAAGACCCGGTAATACTACAGCTCGTGGTAGGCCACCCAGAAATGCTAGTACTACGAGCGGTAACCAAAGAGGGACTAAAGACACGACAGTCAGATCAGAGGCTAGTGTACCTGCTAGAGCTTATGCTATTTGAGCACGAGAGGAGGCTTCATCCCCAGATGTTATTACTGGTACATTCACTCTTTATGATACTAATGTAATTGCATTGATTGATCCTGATTCTACCCATTCTTTTATATGTAAGACGTTAGTATTCAGCAAGACTCTTCATATGGAGTCTACTGAGTTTAAGATGAGAGTGTCAAACCTCTTGGGCCGGTGTGTCATGGTAAATAAAATGTGTAAGAATTGTCCCTTAATGGTTCAAGATCTGTGCCTTCTCGCTGATTTGATGTTGCTACCATTTGATAAATTTGACATAATTCTGGGTATGGATTGGTTGACCTTACATGATATTGTTGTGAATTGTAAAAAAAATACTATTGATCTACGGAGCTAGAATGATAAAATTATTCGGATTGAATCTAGAGATTTGTGTGGTTTACCAGCAGTGGTTTATTCGATGTTAGCTCAAAAATATGTGAGGAAAGGGTGTGAAGCTTATTTTGCCTACGTACTCGACAGCAAAGCAGCCGAAAGAAATATTGAATCGGTACCTGTTGTGTGTGAGTATCCGGATGTGTTTCCAGAAGAATTACCAGGTTTGCCACCTATTCGGGAAGTAGATTTTAGTATTGAGTTAATGCTTAGGACGACTCTGATATCCATAGCTCCGTATAGAATGGCACCTACAAAATTAAAAGAATTGAAGGCTCAGTTGCAAGAATTGACAGATAGGGGATTCGCGCGACTAAGTTTCTCTCCGTGGGGTGCACCTGTATTGTTTGTGAAAAAGAAAGATGGAACTATGAGAATGTGCATTGATTACAGTCAACTTAATAAGGTGACGATAAAGAATAAATATCTGTTGCCATGAATTGATGATTTGTTTGATCAATTAAAAAGGGCTACAATATTTTCAAAGATACATTTAAGATCAGGCTACTATCAGTTACGAGTTAAAGATTCAAATGTATTAAAGACTGCCTTTAGAACAAGATATGGACATTATGAGTTTTTGGTGATGCCTTTTGGACTCACTAATGCACCTGCTGTTTTCATGGACTTAATGAATCAGATTTTCAAATCGTATCTGGATAGGTTTGTGGTTATATTTATAGATGATATCTTAATCTACTCTCATGATGAGGCGGAACATACTGAACATCTGAGACTTGTGTTACAAACTTGTGAGCTAAGTAGTTGTATGTGAAATTCAGTAAATGTGAGTTCTGGTTAAGTGAAGTCAGTTTTCTGGGCCATGTGGTATCAGCATCAGGTATTCAGGTTGATCCAAGCAAAATTTCAGCTATATTAGACTGGAAACCTCCGAAGAATATTTCTGAAGTCCGAAGCTTTCTGGGACTTGCTGTTTATTATAGACAGTTAGTGAAGGGTTTTTTTATGATTGCAGCTCCTATAACGAAGTTGTTGCAGAAAGATGTTAAGTTCGAATGGTCAGAGAAATGTCAGAAAAGCTTTGATGAATTGAAAGTCCTTTTGACTGAAGCTTCAGTGCTAGTTCAACCAGAGTCGGGTAAAGAATTTGTCATCTATAGTGATGTATCCTTGAATGGATTGGGATGTGTTCTGATGCAGAAAGGCAGAGTGATAGCTTATGCCTCGAGACAATTGAAGCCACATGAAAAGAATTATCCTATACATGACCTAGAATTGGCAGCTATTGTTTTCGCTTTAAAAATTTAGCTTCACCATCTATTTGGTGAGAAATGTCACGTCTATTCTGATCAAAAAAGCCTGAAATACTTGATGACCTAGAAAGATTTGAATCTGAGACAGCATCGGTGGTTGGAGTTACTAAAAGACTACGAACTGGTGATTGACTACCATCCGGGGAAGGCCAATGTTGTTGCTGATGCTTTAAGCCGAAAATCACTGTTCGCATTGTGTGCAATGAATACATATATAGCCGTATCTGATGATGGTTCGATAGTAGCTGAATTGAAGGCAAGACCGTTATTTGTTCAACAAATATGTGATGCCCAGAAGGTTGACAATGAATTGATTGCAAAACGAGTTCAGCGTGAGACGGATGCTTATTCAGAATTTAAAGTTGATGCTAATGACCGTTTGAGATTTAGAGACCGAATATGCGTTCTGAGAAATTCAGAGTTGATTCTGACGATTTTGAATGAAGCTCATAATAGTCGGTAATATGTTCATCCAGGTAGTACAAAGATGTATAATGATATGAAACAGCTTTATTGGTGGCATGGTATGAAACAAGACATCTCTGACTTTGTTACAAGGTGTTTAGTCTGTCAACAAGTAAAAGCCGAGCATCAAGTATCTTCAAGGTTACTTTAGCCGATCATGATACCAGAATGGAAGTGGGACAGGGCTACGATGGATTTTGTGTCTGGTCTACTATTGACACCGAGCAAGAAAGATGTGATCTGGGTTGTTGTTGATAGATTGACTAAATCGGCTCATTTCATCCTGATACGTATGGATTATTCACTTGAAAAGCTAGCTGAATTGTATGTTTCTCAGATTGTAAGATTACATGGTGTGCCTTTATCCATTGTTTCTGACCAGGATCCGAGGTTTACATCGCGGTTTTGGAAGAAACTGCAAGATGCACTAGGTACGAAGTTACATTTTAGTACTGCCTTCCATCCGCAAACTGATGGCCAGTCTGCGCGAATAATTCAGATACTCGAAGATATGTTGAGATGTTGTATTCTCGAGTTTAAAGGTATGTGGGAACGATACCTACCCCTAATTGAATTTGCATATAATAACAACTTTCAATCGAGCGTCAAAATGGAACCTTATGAGGCTTTGTATGGTCGAAAATACCGTACACCACTGTATTGGACTGAACTTCTAGAGGATAAGATACATGGGATTGACTTGATCAGAGAAACTGAACAAAAAGTGAAAGTGGTCCAAGAAAATTTGAAGGCAACATCAGATCGACAGAAATCTTATGTAAACTTGAAACATAAAGATATAGAATTTCAAATCAAAGATAAAGTCTTCTTAAAATTCTCACCATAGAAGAAACTACTTAGATTCGGTCGTAAAGATAAATTGAGTCCGCGATTTATTGGGCCATATGAGGTAATAGAGCGCATTGGGCCAGTTGCTTATAGATTATCGCTGCCACCTGAGTTAGAAAAGATCCACATTGTATTCACGTTTCAATGCTTCGGAGATATTGATATGATCCTTTGCATGTGATTAGTCCATCTGAGGTCGAAATTCAGCCAGATATGACCTACAAAGAGGAACCGATTTGCATCTTGGGTCATAAGGTTAAAGAGTTACGAAATAAAACGATTTCATTAGTTAAAGTATTATGGCATAAGCATGGAGTTGAGGAAGCAACGTGGGAGCCAGAGGATGCAATGAGAGAACGTTATTCGAACCTATTCATTGGTAAGATTTTCGGGGACGAAAATCCCTAAGGGGGAGAGTTGTAACAGCCCGATTTAGACCCTAAACGGAACGGTGGTTTCGAAACCACGAATCTGAGTCAATATATATATATATATATATATTTTATAATTATTTTTTTTGTGTTTATTTGGTGTGAATTGACATATGTGAAATTTTCGTAGTCAAATTTTGTTATTAGAGTGTCGATTTAGTAGCAAGCACTAGAATGTGTAAATTAAAAAAATTAGCTAGCCTTAATAGTAGGGACTAAATTGGAGTTGGCTTCTTAAGTGGAAGTACTTTACGTGCAAAAAGCCCATTTTCCTTATATGTGTGAATATGTATTAGCTACGGCATTTAGTTTATATATATACTTATAACTATAATTTATAATAAAGTATTTTATTATTTCTAGTTATTATGCTTAAGTTAGTGGATGAATATGTCCTTATTGTGTAAGTGTTGGTTATTAGTTCATTAATGGCAAAATAGGAAAACAAATGAATTAAGATTTTAAAATGTTATAAACATATCATAAACATTCATTTTTTTTTTCACAACTTTGTTCTTATTGCCGAATATAAAACATAGAAAGGGAGACAAACACAACTAGGGTTCGTGTACTTCCAAGCTTAATTTAAGGTGAGTTTTACCTCGGTTTTTGATAATTTTTATGTTTTTTGAGATCGTTGCTTCGAGTAATACACAACCCGAGCTTTAATTTTTGATTTAGGTGAATATCTTGAATGGTGCCATTGTTGAGAGTTTGCAATTTTTATGGTTTGATAATGAATTATGAATGGCTTGGATTGGGTTTAGACATATTAAAAAGGGATTTTTAAGGATTTTGAGTAATTAGGACTTAATTACAAAAAATAAAAATTTGGAGGACTAAAATGTGAAATTTGTGAATACTATAGGCCTAATTGGGCATAAGGAGTATTCAGCTCACCTTATGTGTATTTAATTTTATATAATGTGATCTTTTGTGCATTATGGACTAAATCGTAAGAATTGTAAATATTAGGGGTAAAATGGTAATTTTCCCATTTGTGTGTTTTTGAACTGAATTGAATAAAAATATGTTTGAATGGGTTTAATTTGAATATGTTTATATCAAGAGTTAAAGAAACCGGAATTGGATTGGGGAAAAGCTAAAGTTGTCGACTAGCCGCCCCGTCTTGATTTTCATCACTCGAGGTAAGTTTATCAGTAAAAAGTACATATTTAAATTCAATTAAATGTTAATTATGCATGCTGAAATGAAAAGTATGATTTACTATACCCTATAGCCGAATGTGAGTAAGTTAAACTACAAAGTTTGCGAATTTGTTCCGACCGAATTCCGACGTCTGGAAGCCCCGTATAGACCCTTGGAATAGTTAGGATGCGTATGTCATGACATAGGATCCGATTTATGTGTACGAGTAAGACCATGGCATCGATGTGAGACTTTGACAAATGCGCTCGAGTAAGACCCTGCTTGGGACAGTGGCATCGATATGTGAATACATGTAAGACCACGTCTAGGACGTTGGCATTGTATGATATATGTGATTATCCAAGTGTCCTATCTAATTCCGAATGGTTCATCGGACAAATGTTAAGTTGTGTTCGCGTGTATAAAATGAGCCAAATGACAGGTATGAATTAGCTATTAATTATTAATATTTAATAGCAAGGTAGGTTATCAATTTGTTAAATGTAGCAAAACTTGTGCAATGCTGTTGGTGAATAAATATGAGAAGGGCACGTGCATTCGGCTGGGGACTTAATAAGCTGATTATCATTGAAAATGATCCATAATCATGTATAAATGTATGACCATGTGCAACCGACCATGTAAATTAAAATATATATATAAATAGATTTTGTTAAAATTTCGAACTCAAGTAAAAAAGGGATGCATGTTCGGTACATTTATATATTGATATTTTGGCTTGAAGGTTGTTGGTAACTTCTTATTTTGGGTTGTGCTAGTATTCGGCCAAAGTAGTAATGGAATATGGAAATGTACAATTAATGAATTTTAGTAGTTGAATTAAAGGTGATAAGGATGATTTATAACATGATTTGATTTAGTTAAAATGTTGATATTATTTGGTCAATTATTTGTTTATGGTTTACTAAGCTACAATAGCTTATTCCATGTTTATGTTAATTTATTTTGTAGATTTTGAAGTCAAGCTACAAATTCGGGAACTGCCGGACAAGCTCATCACACTAACCACTGTTTTGGTACTTTTAAATTAACTGTGGATTATGGCATGTATAGGCTGTTTCTTTTGCGGTTAAATGTTTTGGAAAAGAATGTATATACTAGCCATGCTAAAATGGCTTAGTTATTTTGGTTGGGATCGGTTGTGATTGCTTGTGGTTATGCGGTTATATTAATCATAATATGTTATGCTTTGATAAATAAATTTGTGATGTATGCTTGGTTGTGCATTAGGGTCGAATAATGGCTTGTACATGCTTAGTTGCCGTCCATGATTTTGGCTTAATATATGCTATGAAATTTGATCTCGGGCTGGTATGTGGTAAGCGTTTTATATATTGGTAATGACTTATTATTTAGGTTGAATTTCGTTTGGGAAAAACCACAGCTTAAGTCTTTTGATAGTCACGGTTTGTTGGGATGATGGCCGGGATTTGGATGAGTTTGGTACGTCAAGCTAATATGTATATTTATATGTGGGCTTAAGCAACTGCACCTAGTATAGATTAGGTAGTCAGGTCATTATAGCTTGCATGTGATTATGAAAACAGTTGACTATATTCGGTGGCAAGATAATTAATTGATTTAGTCGGTTTAAATATTGTATGAGAACATGTCTTAGTTAAATGTAATAAATAATCATTATACTACATAAGTATTATTAATATATCAATAATTGAAAAGCTTAGCTAGATGACCATAGAGCCACTTGAAATTAATCAATTGCATGAATTCGTACAGTAGCCGAATGGGATTATTAGTCATATTGTGTAATCTGCGAATTGACTAATTATAGGAATTGAAATGTTTGATTAATGAGTAATTATTACATATGCGGATGCGTGTATACATTAAGGCATAACTAATGGTAGATTTTTTTTTAACATATGAATTTTCTAGGTACTATGGTTAATTAATATCTACCTTTAGTATATACATGGATGTTTATTATGTGACGTTGAATTTTGAATTATAGCTATACCATGATTTCAAATGTTTGCTTAAATACTTAATCATACTTATGTTCTGCTCAATTAAAAAAAAAGAAAAGAAAAAGGAAATAAAATTATATTGACAACTACCAGCCAACGAAAGTGTATATCGTGTTTTGACTGGTGACATCATATAACCCTAATTCGGTGACGGGTACGGGTTAAGGGTGTTACATTTCCCTTCCATTTTCCCTTATAGTGCCACCTAAGTAACTCGAGGATCCAAGGATGTCGGAGGCATTGTTCACACTATCAATTGAAGCATTCACTATAGTAGTTTTTGTATTTTGTGTAATGACATGTATAGGTTATTTGGTCATTTTGGTAGCAGTTACACCAGTTAGCCAATTGTGCTGGCCATTTATTTTATAGGATTCATTTTGTAAATGGCCATTGGAATTGGCCAAAATTATTCAAGTTATTTTAGTGAAATGAGAATGAATTCATGGAAATTGTGGATGGTTGCTTAGGTTAATTATGCATGCACATTAAGCATAACGTGGTTGTTGGATAAATGTATACTTATGGACATATAGATGGATATTGACATCAAGTCATGATATGAAAATATTGGGTTATATTTGATCTTGTTTCATGGTGGCAAAGAGGCTTGGTAGATAGCCTATTTTTGTACACACGAGTAGACACACGGGTGTGTGACACACGGTCTGCCCCATGGGCGTGTACTTAGGCTGTGTGTCCCCTGTACCTTGAATTTATTGCATTAAATGCCCAGTAGTAAACACACAGGCTGAGACATGTCTATGTGTCTCAACCATGTGGAGGGCATAGCCGAGCACACAGGCGTGTGCCATGGCCATGTGGTTGTTGACGTTAGAACAAAATACCTAGGTTTTTGTACATGGGCCGTGACGCGGGCATGTCAAGGCCGTGTGAGGGGCACTGGCTGGGCACATGGGCATGTTTCAGACCGTGTGAAAACCCCTGTAGGTGTGATATTAGAATTTACATCTACACGGACGAGGGGCACGGGCGTGTCCCTAGGTGCTTAGGCTATGTGAACCATACGGGCCATTAGCACGGCCATGTCTAGAGGCCACACGGGTGTGTTTCCCTTCCACATGGGCGTGTGCCTTATTTTTAGTAGTGTTTGAAGAAATTTTCTTAAGTACCCGAAATCATCTTGGATTGTTTCCAAACCATGTATTAGGCCTCGTAGGCCCTATGAAGGTCCGTAGGACAATTTTTGGAAAAGTTTAAGTTTGGAACACATTTCGTTGACTCAAGTTTGAACGATTGCATGAGTATTAGTAAGTTATTGCCTCGTATCCTATCCCGGCGTCGGATACGGGTAATGGGTGTTATAGGGTGTTCTTATACAGCCAACAACCTTTTAAATTTTGGTTTGTTTCCTTTAAGACCCCTTCCTACTCTCCCCCCTTTTTTTCTAACAAATCTCATTTCAATTAGTACTCTTTATGTTCACATTTTACCTCGAGTTTAAAATCCATTTCAATTTAATCCCTATTAATATATTTTTATTAACCCGACTATTATTGTTATTATTATTATTATTTTAATTACTAAAACTCTAATTCTAATATACCTCTCAAACCCACGACTTAATTACTTGATTCTACTAACTCGATTTTTGGGGTGTGACAATTAGCTTGGAGCTTTCACTCGTAGCACCAACAAGAAATCATCACCTCTGTCCTCGGCTATACTAGCATCAACTACATCAGCCTTTTACCTTCCTTGATCGTCATTTTCAGCTGCCCTCTTAATTTTATTCTAGGGTTTATAACATTTTACTTTAATGTGTCCCTTCTTTTTACAATAGCCACATTCATCGCCATAGTTCCTTGACATAGATCTCACCCTTGATCTTCTTTGACTCAAATCTTTAGATTTTTGCCTTCCTCTAACAATCAAAACCGAGGCTTGCCCATCTGATTTTTTCTTCTTGCCTAACTCATTGTCGAGTTTTTCTTTAAAAGATTTTGCTTCACGTCTTCAAACGAGAGTCTCTCTCTACCATAAATTAGGGTTTCCCTGAAGGTTTTGTATGAAGGAGGCAAAGAACAACATAGTAACATAGCCTAATCTTTGTCATCTATGTTGACCTCGAAATTCTTTAGATTATTCAAGAGAGTTATGAATTCACTTATGTGAGCGCTAATAGACTCACCTTTTGCGATACAAAACATATGTAATCGTTATTTTAGCAATAAGCGATTTTTGACGGACTTTGTCATATGAAGGGCTTCCAATTTCCTCCACAAGGCTGCTTTTGTCTTTTTTGAAAGTACCTTCTATAATACATTTTTAGTGATACACAATTGAATTGTGAGCAATACCTTCTCATCAAGCTCCTTCCGCTTTATCTGGTCTGCATATGTGGGCTTTTTCCCTATAACGACCTTATTAAAACCATTTT